>PVIY010021215.1:0-42706 GCA_004026745.1 Myrmecophaga tridactyla
AGAAGACCTAAATAAATGGAAGGGTATGCCGTGTTCATGGATCGGAAGACTAAATATAGTTAAAATGTCAATTCAACCTAAATTGATTTAAGATTCAATGCAATACCAATTGAAATCCCCCAAACTTACTTTTCAGAAATAGAAAAATCAATAACCAAATTTACCTGGAAGGGCAGGGTGCCCCAAATAGCTAAAAGGATCCTGAGAAAGAAAAACGAAGTCAGAGGTCTCACGCTACCTGACTTTAAGGCATATTATGAAGCTACAGTGGTCAAAACAGTATGGTGCTGGCATAAAGATAGATATATTGACCAATGGAGTCAAATAGAGTGTTCAGATATAGACCCTCTCATTTATGGACAATTGATCTTTCATAAGGCAGTCAAGCCAACTCACCTGGGACAGAACAATCTCTTCACTAAAAGGTGCCTAAAGAATTGGATATTCATATGCAAAAGAATGAAAGAAGATCCATATCTCACACCCTATACAAAAGTTAACTCAAAATGGATCCAAGACCATAAAACTTTTAGAAGAAAATGTAGGGAGATATCTTATAAATCTCATAATAGGAGGCAGTTTCCTAGACCTTACACCCAAAGCATGAGCATTGAAGAAATAAATAAATAAATGGGAGCTCCTCAAAGTTAAACACTTTTGTGCATCAAAGAACTTTGTCAAGAAAGTAAAAAGACAGCCTACACAATGGGAGACAACATTTGGAAATGATATATCAGATAAAGGTCTAGTATCCAGAATATATAAAGAGATTGTTCAACTCAACAACAAAAAAAGCAGACAACCCAATTACAAAATGGACAAAAGACATGAACAGACACTTCTCAGAAGAGGAAATACAAACGTCCAAAAGGCACATGAAAAGATGCTCAACTTCCCTGGCCATTAGGGAAATACAAATCAAAACCACAATAAGAGATCATTTTACATCCACCAGAATGGCCATTATCAATAAAACAGTAAATGACATGTGCTGGAGAGGGTGTGGAGAAAGAAGTACACTTATCCATTGTTGGTAGGAATGTCAAATGGTACAACTGCTGTGGAAGGCAGTTTGGCGATTCCTCAGGAAGCTAAGTATAGAATTGCCATATGACCTGGAAATACCATTGCTAAGTATCTACTCACAGGACATGAGGGCAAGGACACAAATGGACATTTGCACATCAATGTTTATAGCAGCATTATTTACAATTGCCAAGAGATGGAAACAGCCTAAATGTCCATCAGCAGAAGTCACTAAACAAGCTATGGTGTATACATATAATGGAATATTATAAAAGTGTAAGACAGAATAAAGTTATGAAGTATGTAATAACATGGATGGGCCTTAAGTACATTATGCTGAGTGAGATTAGCCAAAAACAAAAGGATAAATACTGTATGGTCGTACTGCTATGAACTGATGTTAGTGAATGAACTTGGAAGACTTCAGTTGGTAACAGAGACCATCAGGAGATAGAAATAGGGTAGATATTGGGTATTTGGAGCTGAAGGGATACAGATTGTGCAACAGGACTGATTGTAAAACTTCAGAAATGGATAGCACAATAGTACCTAACTATTATATGATAATATTAGAACACTGAATGAGGCTGAATGTGAGAATGATAGAGGGAGATGGCCTGGGGGCACAAAGGAAATCAGAAGGAAAGATATACGATAAAGACTGAGATGGTATAATCTAGGAATGCCTAGAGTGTATAATGATGGTGACTAAATGTACAAATTAAAACATGTTTTTGCATAAGGAAGAACAAAGTAATGTCAATACTGCAGGGTGTTGAAAATAGATGGTAATTCATATTTTAAAACTTTAACTTATGTGTGAGACTAAAGCAAAAAATGTTTATTTGGTACAAAATATTTTGACTAGTGCATTTCTGGATATAACTTATATGGACAGCTTAATTGAATACCATAATACTTAGAACCTTAAGTAAGGCATGAGATTTTGTAGGTTTGTCCAGAGTGATGCCCTGATAAATCCCAGAGTGATTTGAACAGTGAATAAAAAAGTATTTGCAAAGTCCCCTTGGGGGAATGATGAGAAAGGGGGACAACCAAAGTAATAGGCTGAGCCCCCAATCTTGGGGTTTGTTCATAAGAAACTTAACCCCGCAAAGGATAGGCTAAGCCTACTTAGAATTAGGCCTAAGACCAACACAGCAAGCACACTCACTGCCCTCCCCATCTCTATGTGGGACATGACTCCCAGGGATGGGGACCTTCCTGGCAGTGTGGGACAGAAATCCTAGAATGAGCTGGAACTCAGCATCAAGGGATTGAGAAAACCTGCTCGACCAAAGGGGGAAGAGCGAAATGAGACAAAATAAAGTGTCAGTGGCTGTGAGATTCCAGAGTTGAGAGGTTATTCTGGAGGTTATGCTTATGCATTTAATAGATATCACCTGTTTAGTTAAGGTGTAATGCAGAGGGTGGAGGGAACTGCCTGAAAATGTGGATCTGTGCTCCGGTGGCCATGTTTCTTGAAGATGATTGTATGATGTATGGCTGTCGCAGGGTGACTGTGTGGTTGTCACAAGAGCCTTGTGTCTGATGCTCCTTTTGTCTACCTTATTGATGGACAAGTAAAATATATGGATTAGAAATAAATAAATAATAGGGGGAACAAATGTTAAAATAAATTTAGTAGATTGAAATGCTAGTGATCAATGAAAGGGACGGGTAAGGGGTATGGTATGCATGAAATTTTTTTCTGTTTTCTTTTTATTTCTTTATCTGAATTGATGCAAATGTTGTAAGAAATGATCATAATGATAAATATGCAACTATGTGATGATATTGTGAGTTACTGATTATATATGTAGAATGGAATGATCATATGGTAAGAATGTTTGTGTTTGTATGTTGGCATGTTTAGTAAATAAAAAAAAAGATTCCATGTACTTATGATGGTAAACTTAACTGATCATACAAGTTAAATTAGGAAATGCACTACCCAAAATATAAATTTTGCACCAAATAAATGTCTCTCCCTTTGGCCTCAGACAGAAGTTGAAGTTTTAAAATATGGATGATATCATCCTTTACCCTGTATTCTGATTTATCTTAGTCTTATCCAGATCAGCTTCCTTCAAATCTCTACTTGAAGTCTGATCGCTTTTTCAACTATTTAAACAGTTCCTGAAAGGGGTACTGCTGACTTTCATAGCTTCAGAGTTCTAACTCTGAGTCTCAGGTGTCACATAAATACCTGAAGTTTCTGTGAATGACCAGGTTAGAAACAAACAGCTCAGTATCTCAGAATTTAGAAATAACAGTTACAACTCCTGAATATATGTGACTACTGTAAGAGCTTACAGTCTAGGACCCTTTACATGGGCCCCAACCTGATAACCCATGTTGTCAACTTCAGCTTATCAAGTTTTTATATTATAGTTTGTCCATACGATTGAAGCATGATAATATTTGTCTTTGTGTTCCTGACGTTTTATTCAAAATACATCTCTTAAGGTTCATTCACCTAGTTGCGTGCCTCACAACTTCATTCCTTCCTGTAGTCAGTCAGTAGTCCATTGTATGTATACACCACAGTTCCCCCTTCCATTCCTCAGTCATTGTACACTTAGGCCCCCTCCATCCATTGTGGATCACGAACACTGCCACTGTGAATACCTGTGTGCAAATATCTATTTGTAGATATCACCTTATTAGTCAAGATGTAATGGAAAGGCTCGAGGGAACTGCCTGAAAATGTAGAGCTGTGTTCCAGTAGCCATGTTTCTTGAAGATGATTGTATAATGATATAGCTTTCACAATGTGACTGTGTGTGATTGTGAAAACCTTGTGTCTGATGCTCCTTTTGTCTACCTTATCAACAGACGAGTAAAACATATGGAATAAAAATACATAATAGGGGGAACAAATGTTAAAATAAATTTAGATTGAAATGCTAGTGATCAATGAAAGGGAGGGGTAAGGGGTATGGTATGTATGAATTTTTTTCTGTTGTCTTTTTATTTTTTTCTGAATTGATGCAAATGTTCTAAGAAATGATCATGATGATGAATATGCAACTATGTGATGATATTGTGAATTACTGATTATATATGTAGAATGGAATGATCAAAGGAATGTTTGCGTTTGTTGTTATATATATTTTTTAATTAATAAAAAAAAATCTATTCATGTCCCCACACTCAGTTCCTTCAGGTATATATGGAGCAACAGGGTTTAAGGATCATATGGCAACCCCACCCCTAGCTACCTGTGGAACCACCACATTGCCCTCCAAGGGGCTGCACCTCTCAGCTTCCCTACTGACAGTGAATAGGTACCTCTCTTTCTCCACATTTTCCTAGCACTTGTTTCTCTCTGTTTATTTTTAAGCAGTTTTATTCACACATCATTCAATCTAACCTAAGTGTATAGTTATGCCTTCAGTTGGTGCTTTTTTACCATCAGCACTTTCAATATGTCATTGCACAGTCTTCTTGAATACGCCATGGTTTCTGATGAGAAAGCACATTTAATCTTATTGAGGATTCCTTGTATGTGACATGTTGCTTCTCTCTTATGGCTTTAAGAATTCTCTGTCTTTGGCATTTGACAATTTGATTATAATATGTCACCGTGTACGTCTGTTTGGGTTTATCCTGTTTGGAGTTCATTGACCATCTTGTATGTGTATATTCATGTCTTTGGTTAAAATTTGTAAAGTTTTCCGCCATTGTTTCTTCACATATTCTCTCTGTCCCTTTCTCTTTTATTCTCCTGAGATTCCCACAATGCATACATTGATATGCTTGATGGTGTCCAACAGGTTCCTCAGGCTCTGTTCACTTTTCTTCTTTACTCCTTCTGCTTTTCAGACTGCATGATTTCAATTCTCGTACCTCAAGTTCACTTCTTTCTTCTGCTGTTGAACCTGTCTAAGGAATTTTTGTGGTTTGGTTCTGTGCTGGTTTGAATCTGTTATATACCCCACAAAAGGCCATGTTCTCTTAATCTATTCCTGTGGAGGCAGATCTATTGTTGGTTGGGACATTTTGATTAGGGTGTTTCCATGGAGCCCATTCAAGGTGGATCTTAATCCCCTTGCTGGAGTCCTCTATGAGAGGATAAAAGACAGATGAAACTCAGAGAGCTCAGAATAGCTAAGAGAGAAATGCCCAGGGACATTTGGAGTGAGAGAGAGATTTTGAAACCCTAACCCAGAAGAGAAGGACCAGCTGACATCGTCATGTGCCTTTCCATGTGACAGAGGAACACTGGATACCAGCATCCTTTCCACAGAGAAGTTATCCTCCTCTTGATGCCTTAATTTGGACATCTGCATGGGCTTAGAATAGTAAATTTGTAAACTAATAAATCCACATTGATAAAGCCAACCCATTTCTGGTTTATTGAAGACTAAATTTAGGATTAGAAAAAAAATCTTAACTTATCTCCATAACTTTTCATTAAAATAACTGAAGTATATTAAAGACCATTGTCTTAGTTTGCCAGGGCTGCTATGACAAACACCACAGATTGGTTGGCTTACACAACAGTAATTTATTGACTCACAGCTTTAGAGGTGAGAAGTTCAAAATCAAGGTATCTGCAGCTTTCTCCGATGTCTGTAGTATTCTGGTGGTAGTTTGCAGGCAATCCATAACTCAATCTCTGCCTCTGTCACATGGCCATTTGTCTCCTCCAATCTCTTGTGACTTTTCCTGCTTCTGTTCAGTTACCTGGATCTCTATCTTGATTTCCATTCCTTATAAAGACTCTACTCATATAGAATTAGGGCCCATGTTGATTCACTTTAGCTACATCTTAACAGGATCTTCAAAGGTCCCTATTAATAAATGAGTTCATACCCTCAGGACTGTGCATTATAACTTAAAACATATCTTGCTGGAGAAATAATTCAATCCCCAACACCCATCAATCTAAAACAGCTGAATAAATATACCTTATTTTATATGGAAAAAGAAAAATGTCTCCTAGGGGATTTGTTGTATTAGACTGTAAGCCTTTCAATGCAAGAAGTATCTTCTTCTTTCTATGCACAATGCTTAAGTGCAATCCCTAACACCCAGTTGTGGCTCAATAGATCTGAATGACTGGACAGATGGATAGGTATCCAGGTCCAGACTTCCTTTTTGGAGGGTGGTGGTGTGGTGTGTGTGCATGGTCCAGGAATCAAACCTGGAGCTCCTGCATAGAAGGTGAGCATTCTACCACTGAACTACACATGCACCTGCAGACCCAGACTTTTAAGAAATTTTTCAGATGAAGTTAAAAGAGGTAATCAAAATGAATAATCAATATTAAAATATTGGTACCTACCAAGAATGATACTTTTTATTTTCCAATGCCCTCTAATTTTCTCAATTTGTTAGGATTGTTCTATTTTTAATATGCTTTATCTTCCCTTCCCTTTAATTTGAGGCAAGAATTTAATATAAATATTTTAATATCCTATAGACCTTAGAAGAAAAATAGGGTTTTAAAATTTGAGTATTAGTACTCCATCATAAGAATACAGCATCAAAATGAGGATGCATTTAACACTGCTTGTAGTTTTTGGGCCACTAATAGAGATTCTACTTAGAAGGCCTCTTGTGCTCTGAAGCCAGCCTTCCAGCAGTGGGGCATTCCAGGAGCCAGGGCCAGGAGACTCTTTGCTAAATGGTTTCTGAAAATGGGCAATATTATAAATGTTTAACGCTGCTACTTCCCATGAAGCTGCAAGAGAAGTGCTGTTCTCTGAGAAGATCCTGTGTTTGTGTGCTGTTTCCTTGATTGTTTCCACTGACCATTTTCACCAATTTCTTGCTCTACATTGCCTTTGTCTCCATTTACCCTTTCCCAAGGCATTCTACTCCAAGCCTCTGATTTAGTGTCCTTTTTCGAGTTCCCACAGATTTGACTTGAACTAATAAAACTGACAGCAGTTGCTCTCACAGGACTGTATTTTTAAAGGGTAGAATATGAAAAGAATAGAGAGAATGCTGCTTTTTATGGTAGAGAAGGATAAGGTAGGGGAATGGAAACTTCAACTATATATCTGACTCTGTTCATTTTCCCCATTTGCTAACTATATGTTGGTAAAGTTTCCAGGTGTATTTTATTTGGATAAGTTTTTGGTTCCTCCATGCATTTAACTATAATATGCATTAAATACTTAGCAAAGTGGTAGTTCATAATAAGTGATCAATTCATGCTGTTCTTCAAAAAGTTTTTAGTGAATGACTTATGGGTCAAATATTGTTTAAGGCATGATAGTACAAAAATAAATAAGACATAGTAGGTTCTGCCCTTAAGACAGCAGGCACATAATATAAGAAAATTGGTAGGGAGAATAGCACCATCCTGTATATTACTCTACCTACAACACTTTTTCTAATTTGCTATGGGGAAAAGGAGGAGAGCTCTAGTGCTCTCTTTGCAGGTGAAGGTGGGAGAATGTGGTAGGAGTCAGGAAGGTTATACAGAGGGAAATCGTAGTTGGGATTGAGTTTTAGATGAAGAGTAGAAATTCACCAAGTGGAGAAGGACAGCAGGAATATTCAAGGTAGAAGGATGAACAAACACAAAGGAATGAAAAATCATGACCAGTTCAAGGTGATGCAGGCGTCAGTGTGGGTGGAGCCCTGGGTATTTGTGGGGATGGCTAGGTGGGTTAAGGTTAGAGAGAGGGCAGTAGGGTGCAGGTTGGAAAGAGGTCAGTGGCTGGATGGTGAAGGGCTTCATACTCTGTCTAATAGGAGTGAGTATTGGGTTGGAGGTCTCAGCGACCTGGAGGATTTTAAGTGGAGGAGTTACATAATCAGATTATATTTTAGAAGACATTTTGGATCAGATCGGACTGGTGTCTAATGCCTCGGGTGCCTTGCCTGCTTCCCTTCTCCTGACCTCTCTGAAAAGCCACACCTGCAGTAGGCAGGACCATCGACTCCAATGAGGCCCTGCCCAGCTTGGGAGGTGCAGGGGATTTAACACTGCTATGGATTGAATTGTGCCCCCCGAATGGGTATGCTTAGGTCCTGACCCCTCATCTCATGAATGTGATCCTCTCTGAGTAGGATCAGAGTCTATTAGGTAAGGTGAGGCCAAACTGGATTAGGGTGGTCCTAATCCAATATGGTTGGTGTCCTTAAATAGAGAGGTAGTTTGGACACAGTGAGTAAGGGAAAGAAAAAGACCATGTGATGGAGGCAGAGATCAAGTTATGTCATGGATTGCTGGCAAGCCACACCAGAGCACTACAGAATTCAGAGAAAGTGTGACCCTGCTGACACCTTATTTCAGAGTTCTAGCCTCCAGAACAGTGAGACAATAAATTGCTGTTGTTTTAGATCATCCAGTTTGTGGTACTTTCTTATGGCAGATCCAGCAAACTCAGACAGATACCCTCAGGCACTGCCCTTAAACAAAGAGGGATGGGAGCCAGTGGGTAAGTTCTTTACCTGGTTCATCCTCATCGAGCAATTCTGAAAGGCCATCTGCTTGTGGCTTACATGGCCCTGGGTGGGGTCAAGCCCACAGTTGCCCTCTCCCTCATTCCTGCTCCCAGAGAACCTCCTAAATCAACTCTCTGTTCACAAGCTCTAGTCCCAAGCTCTACTTTGGAGAGGAAGACAAGGGGCACCAGGCTGGGAGTGCAGGTACCAATGAGGAAGCTATTGCTCAGGTGAAGATGATTGTTTCAAGGACAAAATCAAACCATTGACTGCCAAGATGTAGAGTTGGAGAAAGAGTTGAGAGAGTGGTGCCTGGTAGAATTGAAGGATCTTGAGGACCAATTAAACATGAGGGGTAGAGAAAAAGTAGAAAGTTCTGACACCTTGGATTGCTGACTTGGACAGTGCTGTTGTTAATCACATCAAGGAATCTAGATGTGAGAGTGGGGTATGTGTGGGGGAGACGATGAATCCCATTGTCACAGGAAGAATTTAAGACACCTGTGGACAATGGGGTGAGCTGATTGGTAGGAAGGCAGAATCAAGAGTATGGAGCTCAGGAGAGAGGTCTGGGCCTGAGCATTTTGTAAAGTATGAACATACAAAAAGAAGAGAGTACCTATGTTTATTTGGATATCTAATATTAGTTAAATAGAGTTCTTTTCCCAGGCTTTCAGGGGAAAAGGGAGAGATGAACCTGGGAGTGCCATGAAATGACCTTATTTTCTGTATCCCACTGTTTAATTTCTCATCATGGTCTTTCAAGATAAGAGAATATTAATCAATTAAAATTGTATTATCATAGCTTAATTGGGATATTTAATTTTGTTTTCCTAAAATAAAAGGATTCATGATAAAGACCAAATTGCCTTTCATTGCACTTGGGTGCAGTGCACCAAAGAGAGCTAGGCAGGTAGGCTTACTGCAGGTCAGGATTTTGGATTTTGTTCCAGGGGCACTGTAGTAAAAGCACTGGAAGATGCAGCCATTCAAGGATCATGTATGCTGGGGAATTTAAAAGGCCTGCCTGGAATTGGGGGAAGTTCATTGGCTCTGCCGACACCATCCATGTTCTTATTCTCCTCTCATCCCTCTTTTTGCCTGGCCAACTTCTACTCATCCTTCAAGTTTCATCTTAGGCTGATGAATCCTTGAATTCCTGATCAACAGAAGACCTCTTTAACTCCCAAAAGGGCCAAATGATCCATTTGTGATCTCCCAGCAACAATATGTATGTCTTTATCGTAGCACTTAGCACAAGATGGGAGATATGTAGATATTTATATGTCTGGCTTCTCAAATATATTATATGCTCCTGGAAGACAGGAACCAAGGCTTATTTCATCTTTGTTTCCTTAGTGACTGACATAAAACAGGCTCTAAATCATTGTTGAAAAGAACTGAGTGTGACATCCAAGGGAATAGATAAGGTATGGTGTCTTAAAATGCCAGGCTGCTATGACAGATGCCACACACTAGTTGGCTTGAGCAATAAGAATGATTGTCTCATGCTTTCAGAGGCCAGAAGTCCAAAATCAAGACTTTGGAAAGATTATGCCTTCCCCTGGGGTCGGTAGTGCTCTGGCACAGGCATGCCACAATTTTGGAGTTCCTTGGCTTGCCTCTCTGCCTCCATCACATGGCAATGTCCTTGGTTTCCTCTTGTGACTTTCTCTGACTTCTTTTTATAAGGCTTCTACAAATAAACATTAAGACCTACCCTTGTTCAGTTGTGCCACTTAACTAGAGGAACATCTTGAAAAGGATCCTGATTACAATGGGGTCACACCCATAAAGACATGGATTAAGATTAAGAACATGTCTTTTGTCAAGGTACATAATTCAATCTATCATATATGGGTATGGCTAGAGACTTTTGAGATAACGCAGAAGGAGCTGCTAGAGAGAAAGGAAACCGTCAAGAAACTAGAACCATTAAAAGTAATTTAAACTGTATAGTAGAAATGGATAAATTTCATGAAAAAGCAAGTACAGAGTAGTAGAGCCAAGGAGTGGGGAAAGGATGTGGGCTGCATAGGGTGACCATGGTGGACCTCCCCAAGAAGGTGGCATTGGAGCAAAGATGAGAGGGGCATGAGGACTTAGCCACCAGCAATCTGGGGGAAGGAAGCAGTTTATAAAGGGCCTAAGCCGGAGTTTTCCTGGTATGCTTGAGGAATTGCAAGGAAGAAAGTAGGGCACGAGCAGGCCATTGGCCTCTCTGTGCTCCCACCTCTCCTCACCATTTATTCTGTTTTCAACAGAGCAGCCAGAGTGATCCTCTCAAAATGAAGTCAACTCAATAGAACATGAAGTCTGAGCCCAGGGACATCCATGATGTTTGTGATGGAACGCAAGTGTTTGTTGACTAGTGGACACTCAGAATATTTGCTGAATTAAAGAATGAATACAGGAAGTCACAAGGGGGAAACCTCCAGAAAGGGGAGTAATTTACTATTTGGAATGCATCAGAGTGATCAGAGAAAGTAAGCATGGAAAAGAACCCACTGACTTTGGTAACCTATCCATAGTGACAGGTTATATAACATATGAAACTTCTGAATATAAGCAAATTTTCTATGTGATTCTAAAATTAAACCATGTTTCTCCTCCGCTGTATTTGCTTATGAAAGTTTGCTTCTGGCTTTTGATTTGAGTTCATATGGACCCTGTTAAAAGCCATAAGGAATTCATTCTTATTTATTTGAGTCATATACTTTTGTCATCTATTTTTTATTTCAAAGGTTGACACCTGTAGGATGTTCAGTTGTTCTCCATAATGTTTTTTTTTTGGGGGGGGTGAATGGCCTGGGAATTGAACCTGAGTCTCCCGCATGGAGGGTGAGCATTCTACCACTGAACCACTCCACAATGTTTTACTAGTGTTTTTAGAAGATGGATGGGAATGAGTTCTATAAAGAATAATCTTAGAATTTAACTCCAGGATTCAAATACAGTCAAAGAAAACATCCCTATCTGAAGGTGTAGCTTCATATCCAAAATCAAATATATTATTTCACTCTTAGAGAATGTACTGGTGTATCTATTTCTTCATAGGTGTGGTGGTTTGAAACTGTTAAAACCCCAGAAAAGGTCATGTTCTTTTAATCCGTTTCTGTTTGTGCAGAACTATTGTAGGTGGAATCTTCTGATTAGATTATTGCAATTGAGGATTTACCCCAAGGTGGGTCTTAATCCTTTTATTGGAGTCCTTTATGAGAGGATTAAAGACAGAAAACCCCAGAAGCTCATAGAGAGAAAAGCACCAGAGAGGCTAAAAGAGCACTGTGCTTTGTTTGAAATTTTCATGTATCCCGGAAAAGCCAAGTTCTTTAATCCTGAGTCAATATAGTAGGGCAGGATCTTTTGACTAGGTTGTTCCATGAAGATGTGACACACCCAATTGTGGATGTGACTTTTGATTAGATGGAGATGAGACTCCACCCATTCAAGGTGGGTCTTGATTAGTTTATTGGAGTCCTTTAAAACGGGAAGCTTTTTGGAGAAAGCCCAGATGTTTGGAGATCAAGACAGAAAAAGCCAGGGTGCTAAGCAAGGACTCACAGAAATAGCCAGAACCTGAAGAGAAGAAATCTCTGGCTCTGGGAGATGCTAAGCTAAGAGATGGAATTCAGAGTTTTGCCCCAGAGCAGCTAAGTGTGGACCCACAGATGCTTAGAGAAGAAGCCACTGGAATCAGAAGCTGGAAGCAACAGAACCAGGAACAAGGGCCAGCAGACACCAGCCAGGTTTCTTCCCATGTGATAGACATTGGCCTTTCTTTGGAGTCAAGGTATCTTTCTCTGGATGCCTTAGTTTGGACATTTTTCTGGCCTTAGAACTGTAAACTTATAATTTAATAAATCCTCTCTATAAAAACCAATCCATTTCCAGTATATTACATTCTGGCAGCTCTGACAAATGAAACCAAGCCCCCACAGAAGCTCAGAGGAAGCCACTGGAGCCAGAAGCTGAAAGCAATGAAACTCGGGAGAGAAGGAGGAGCAGATGCTGGGCATGTGCCTTCCCGTGTGACAGAGGTGTTCTGATTACTGGCAGCCTTTCTTCAGAGAATTTGATGCCTTGAGTTGGACATTTTCATGGCCTAAGAACTCTAAATTGTAAGTTAATAAGTTCCCATTGTTGAAAGCCAACCTGTTTCTGGTATATTGCATACCAGCTGCATTAGCAAACTGAAATGATGGAGATACAACACGTATTTAGCATTGCGTGAAAATGAATGTAGATTAGGTAGCCAAATGTCTTTTCTTAAATAGTAATAGGGCAAGACCCCTGTAATTTGGGATTCTAGAATTCAGCATCCGCTTTTTAGATTCAATTTATAGTTAGAGGTCTACCATGGAGTCTTAGCATGATAGGGAACTGGTGTGAGGAGACTCACTTATCTTTTAAAAGTGAAAGTCAATGTTTGCTTCGGTAGCACATACATTAAAATTAGAATGATACAGAGAAAATTCGTGTGGCCCCATGCAAGGGTGACATGCAAATTCATGGAGTACTCCCCATTTTTGCTTAATAGGTGCAAACTTCCTGTTCGAGGTCATGAAAAAGTAGGGGTGATGGATATTGGTTATGGTAGCACAATATTGTGAATGTAATTAACACCACTGAATTGTACAATTGAAAGTGGTTAAAATGGGAAACTTTGAGTTGTATATAAGGGAAAAAAGGTAAGGAAGAAAAATGAAAGTAATCAGAAAGCTGAAAGGTTAGAAGTGTCGTCAGGGGCTCACAGGCAAAAATTGAAGCCTGTTAAGACCCAAGATTCATTTTTTTGTGCGTGTGCGGCAAAGCACGGTTGTTTTAACAGGGAAAGCCTTTTAGTCATCTCAAATATTTATGTGTTTGACTTCTTTCCAACTCATCCATAGACTAGGAGTACATTTAAAAGGTTAGTATTTCAATCACAGAGGAAAGTAGAGGTCACTGATGGAGAACACTAAAAATGTGTGCTTGTGGGAGAGGGGAAGGAGACATGTTTTATTCTGTAAAAGCAAAAGCGAGTATGTGAAATAGCTTCTATGAGTTTCTGCAACCATAGAGATATATTTGAAGAAATAAAGATACATTGGTGATCCACATAAGGGAAATTCAAGCAATTTCCAAACATGGTAAGTCCTTTTCCTCATGGAAATAAGGTCATGTATGAAAGGGCAGTCCTGCTCTGCTTAGCAACGTAAGGTTCCCCTGGTCCCTGCTGGGCAATGTCACCAGCTCCCTTTGTCTACCTGAGCAAACCTGTGCTTCCCTCCTTAGACTTCAGGTGTGGTGGCTCCTCTGTGACCTTCCCAGGAACCTGGGCATTCTCTGCAGTCTACCCTACATTCCTCTTACTTTCTCTGAAGCAAACACATGCCCATGCTGTGGGGATGACCGGCTACAAAAAAATGTAAATGTTAGAGGAAGTTTGCACATGCTCAAGATATCTCAAAAAGTTGTGAGCTTCCCATCTGCACCAAGTAGCTGATGTCTCCCTTTCAGTTTATGCTTTCTTTCCTTGAACCTCCTGTCTCTCAGATGATGGCCCTCCTTCATTCCTCGTTCACTGAGTATGATGGGTTGAGTTATGTACCCCTCAAAAAACACATACTCTTGGTCTTGATGTGCATTCCTGTGAGTGTGAACCCATTGCAAATAGGACCTTTTGAAGATGTTATTTTTAGTTAAGGAGTGTGTTTTGGTTTGCTAAAGCTGCTGGAATGCAATATATCAGAAACGATTTGGCTTTTACAATGACGATGTATTAACTTACAAGCTTACAGTTCCTAGGCTGAGAAAAATGTCCAAATTAAGACATGAACAGGATGCCATCTCTGAAGACTGGCTACCAGTGAGCTTGGGCTCCTGTGCTGGATAGTAAGGCACTTGGCCATGTCTTCTGGTCCTTCTCTCCCAGTTTTATTGTTTCCAGTTTATGGCTTCAATGGCTTCCTCTGAGCTTCTCTGGGTCTCTTAGCTTCTGGGTCTCTACATTTCTGCAGAGCTTCTGTCTAAACTTCTCTGGGGCTTTTTTTCTGTTTTTAATCCTCTTCTAAAAGACTCCAGTAAGAGGATTAAGACCAGCCTTGAATGAGGTGGGACACATGTCAACTGAAATAACCTAATCAAATGTTCCCACCCACCATAGTTCTACCTACAGGAATGGATTAAATTAATGTAAATATTTTTCTGGGGTACATAAGAACTTCAAATCAGCAAAGAGTGACTGAGTCAGGATGGGTCTTATGAGAGATGGCTATGGGGGGAGCTAGATGTCACAAGCCAGCAGGAACTCAGAAGAGGGAAGAGAGAATCTCCTCATATGATAGGAAAGCCAAGGAACCCGAAGATTGCTGGCCAGCCAAAATGCTGGCCACCTCAAAGGAAAACAAGCCTTCCAGAGTCCAAAACAGTGAGAAAATAAGTTTCTGTTGTTTAAGCCAACCCATTGTGTGTATTTGTCATAGAAGGTAAGGAACTAAGACTCTGAGAAAATACAGATGCAAACAGGAAGCAGTTGTCTCAGCTTCCCAACCCCAAATCTCCCTGTTGCCACATCCAATCCAATTTTCCTCTTATTTGGTCTTCTAGGAACATTGAGCATTTTTGGTCATTCCTCCTTCATGAAACATTTTCTGCAATTGGCTTCTGGGTACCCCAAGCTTCTCTGCCATTACTGCTTCTGGAAAATGTCTGTGGTACTGGCCTCTGCTAACCATCTCTACAGGGTTCTGCACGGCTGTTTCTCCGAATCATTGCCTCTGACTTAGAGTCCAGGGCCCATGTCCTAGCAGGGAAACTGGGAAGGTATCTGGGAGTTTCACTTTACATAGGGTAGGTAGGCTCTGGTTTATACAGTGGGGGATTCCTCAAATATAAGAGGAACTCTTTAAAAAGAATGACAGTTGACATACAACATCTCTAATAAAAAGAAAAGAGAGAGAGAGAAAAGAAAAAATAACAATTGTCCATGTGGGGTCTTAACCCAGAGACATTGGGTCATTGATGTGATCTTTTTTTTTTGAGCACTAGCAGGCTCTGGGAATCAAACCGAGGTCTCCTGAATGGCAGGTGAGAATTCTGCCTCTGAGCCACTATTGCATTGCCCATTGGTGAGATCTTGTTAGTATCCAGACTGGCTATGTCTGGTGAAACTAATGTTTTGCTCATATCTGATTTATGGGATATACTTACATCACTGGATGTTTTTGCTTTTAATGAAAGAAACAAATAAGCTAAGCATAAAATCAGAAAAGAGCAATAACAACACAAAACAAAAGTAGAAAGAAAGGAATGATGGAGGTAAGAAAAAATACACGTTAATGAATTAGTGAAAATGGAAAACAGCAGAGGAAGTGAAGAAACCCAACACCTGTTTCTTAGACAAAAGCAATCAAGTATGCAAACTTCCTCCTTAGTTTCCTAGGGCTGCTGTAACAAACTGTCACAAACTAGGTGGCTTAAAGCAACAGATATTTATTGTCTGACAGGTCTGGAGTCTAGGAGTCTGAAATCAAGGTGTTGGAAGGGCCATGCTCCCTCTGAAGTCTGGGGGTGAGAAGAATCTGTCCCATGTTTCCCTCCCAGCTTCTGCCGTGGCCACCAACCCATGATGCTCCTTGCCTAGTGGCGGAACTCAATCGCCTCCTCTGTCATGTGGCTGTCATAACACTCTGTGTCTGTCTGTCTGTGTCTAAATTTCTGCTTCCTTTTAAGGATTCTGGTCATATTGAATTAAGGGGTCTACCTTTTTTTTTTTTAACATTTTTTGTTGTGAAATATATACACAGAAAAGTGATAAATTTCAAAGTTCAGTTTAACAAACTGTTTTAGAGCAAACTTCAAAGTATAGTATGGGTTACAGTTCCACAATGTCAGGTATTACTTTCTGACTGTTCTAATATACTAGAAACTAAAAATAAATATCTATATAATGATTCAGTAGTCATAATCCTTTGTTAAATCCTAACTTCTCTGTTACAACTCTTCCCTCTCATTTGATCATTCTCTTAATTTTCAGGGATATTTGGGCAATGGCTATTCTAACGTCTTCATGTTGAAAAGGGGTGTTAACATTTATGGGGCAGGGGAAAGCAATTGGTTGTTGTTCTGGGAGAGACTCATACCTCTAAGTTTCAGAACTTATCTGGCACAGGAACAATCTGGAGGTTTTAAGTTTCTGAAATGTAAACTTAATAAGTAAAACTTTTACAGAGTCTTAGATAGAGTCCTGGGTATTCTTTCGGGTTTTCAGGAATACTATTGGTTGGGTCTTAGCATACCATGGCAAGATATTACAAAGATTTAGCCAGATATTGCAAATACCATTTGTAATATCTGGATGAATCTTGCATAAGAATAATCACCAGAATAGCCTGTTGACTCTATTTGAAATCTTTTAGCCACTGAGACCTTATTTTGTTTTCTTTCTTTTTCTACTTTTGGTCAAACGGGTATTCTTGAACCCACTGTCATCCCTGAGAGTCACATCCAGCATTGCCAGGAGGGCTTACACTCCTGAAAGTCACGTCCCATGTGTAGGTGGGGGTGGAAATTGTAATGAATCTGTTTGCAGAATTTGGTTTAGACAGAGAGAGTCCATATCTGAGCAACAAAAGAGGTTCTCTGCCTCCCTACTCTTGACCTTATTTTAGCTGGCCTGATTCTCTCTCTAAGAACGTTATTTCCAAAGAAGGTCACATTCTGAAGTACTATAGGTTAGGACTTCAACATTTCTTTTGGGGTTCCACAATTCCATCCCTAACACTTCCAGAATATCTCCTCCATGGAGAAAAAGACAACCAAAACAAAATGAAAAAAAGTGATTTAACAAGCAGTTAGCCACCACCTTCCCTTCCTCTCATGCCCAGGCAACCTCAGAACTTTCTAAGGAGCCTCCCAGCTGCCACTGCTATTCCTTGTTACAATCTATGCACAAAACAGCCAGAGTGAGCTTTTAAAAACGGAAATTAGAATTTGTTGTTCCTTGCATAAAATCCTCCAATATCTTCTCATTACCCTTAGAATAAATACTTCTCCTTAGGTTGGTCTTTGTAGCTTCATCTGGCCTCATTTACTGTTACCTGGCTTCCCTTTGTTCTGCCCTTCTTTCTGTTCTTTGACCTGCCACACTTGTTCTGGCTTTGCAGCCTTGGTCTTTACTAGGCTCCCAGGCTGGGAATGCTCTGTTCCAGGCCTTCATGTGCCTTCTTGCTATGACATCTCGGCTCACTCCTGTTCTGACCGCCAGTCCAAAGCAGCTGCCCTCTCCAGCCTCTGTCTCATCACTCTGCTTTGCATTCTCCATGCACTTTTAAAAATCAATTTGTTTTCTTGACTCATAGATTCCCCATCTAGCATGTAAGCTTTATCAGATTAGACTTTTCCGGTTGTGTTCATGATTCTTACCTCCAGCAGCTAAAACAGCACGAGGCACAGTGCTCATATCCCAAACAAGCTGAGTCTCTATGGTAGAAGCCTCACTATGGACTGAATCTATAAATCAAACATGCTCAATAAATTCGTGTTGAATGAATGAAGGGATGAATAAGTATAGATGAGTTTTAGATTATAGAGTACAATAAATACTGTTAAATATAAAAATGTTTGTTACTTGGACAAACTTGGAAACTTGAATACATTAGTAATAAAACACAAAATTTTAAATTCCATTAAAGATTTATTTCCTCCAATTCTGGGATAGATGATCTTACTAGTGAATTATTTCCAGCTTCCAGAGAACAGCTAATTTCAGTGCTGTACAAATGATTCCAGAAGATTGAAAATGATGGAACACTACTTAATAGTTTTAATGAAGCTAGTATAACCTCAAAACCCAGTGAAAATTGCACTTAATAGAAAACTGTAGACCTGCCTGACCTTTTCCTACAGAGGTAAAATCTGACAATGATAGCAAATTGAATTTAACAGTACATTTAAAAAGTAATTTACTATGAGTTTGTAGGATTTATTATAGGAATAAAAGAATAACTATATTACAAATATATACTATATTGATTACTGTATATCAAATCTATAACTCAATTATGGAAAAATTAATGTCTATATGCTGAGGAGATATTTATGAAATTCAGTGCTCTTGTCTTGTTGAGAGATGAAAAGAAAAATCTTTAAAGTAACAAGATATGAAGGTATGCATTTTATCATGGGATAGAATATATGATTCTTTTAAACAATTGCTAAGTTAAATATGAAACACTGAATGTATTTCCATTAAAATCAAGGGGAGAAAACCCAAGGATGTTTTCTGTTACTATAATTCTTTATCATTCCCTGAAAGTTCTCAGAGATAGAAAAAAAGATATAATTTATTTAAAAGAAGAGCCAGTATTGTCTACCTTTTAAAAAACACAACATAATCAATACAGAAGGATTTCATTTGATAAAGAATTAGTAAAGTAGACAAATGCAAGCTAAATATCTAAAAATTGACACCTTGCTTCTATACCAACAAGAGGCGGCACCCTTTACCTGGTTTGAAATAGTTTGTCATAATTCAGAAGAGGAACCAACATGATTATTCCCCCATTGATCATGGATCTTTCTCACTCTGGGGAGTCTATTGTACAATGTCAACCCATGGAGAAGTTCAGAGGGCTGAGAAGCAACGCTATTTAAAGCTGATGTTAGTGGGAGTTGGGGAGGTAACAAAAATGCATTACAGTGTTTTGATGCTGTTTAAAGTGTGGCTTGGAAGAAAACTAAGAATTACCTCAGCGGTCAATATCAAATGGTTCAATTTGAATAATTCAGGATCTTTAAGTGTTCCTATTTGGAAAAAAGAAATCAAGAGTTTATTGATGTAAGGGGGAAGAGCGAAATGAGACAAAGTAAAATGTCCATGGTTGAGAGATTCCAAACAGAGTCCAGAGGTCCACCCTCCCTCCTTTCCTCCTTTCTTTCTCTCCTTTTTGCTTAAGCATATTGATATATTATTTTATTCAACATATAGCAACCTTCTGCCATGAGATTTGGAGGCATTTAAACAAAAACAAAAACCCCCAAAGAAACCAGACAAAACCTAAAAACTTTACTCCCATTAAAATATACATTAAGCTTCATTAGTTCCTTAACTCTCAGTGTTCCTAAATTTTAGATCCTGTCCTGACGGGTGAAATGAGGAAAAATAATGAGAAATTTTGGAATTCTGAAGGTAATGGAAAGGATATAGAAAATGAGTGAACAGTCACCAAATTAAACTTTGCCAGTGTCCCATCTTTACAGGCACAAGAGGGAGTGGCAGCTGATCTTGGTAAATTCATTAGTGTCAACAAAAGTTGTTCCTAAATCACACACATTTTAAAGATAACTGAAGAAGGTCTTCAAAACAGAGAAAATCGGGCTTCATTCTTTAACCTAGGGTAAGGTTATCAAACGTATAAAAGCCAAATGAAAGTTTGTTGTCAGGGCCGTTGGAATTGCTCTTTCCAACTAGATCTCATTTACTGCCTCTCTCCAGCAATGGGGTGCAAGCATCTTTAAGGCCAGGGACCAAGTCTTATTTATCATTATTCCTAATGGGGAGGAGCACTTTGCTAGTGTCAAATAAAAATGTATTAATTGATTGAATGAATAAATGTTGCCTGGTGACCAAGAGTTCCAGGACCCTTCCCTAATTAAAACCTAATTACATCCAGTGGTGGAATCCAAGACTTTGGGAAATTGTTCCTTTTGATCTCAGTTTTCTACCATGTCATTAAAATTTATGGGGGTGATGATAAAGCCAATAAACTCTTCTTCCCCCTCTCTCCATCCCATTAGTTCCAGGCAGGACTCCTAAATTCCATGGCATAGACCATCCTTGAATGCTGCTCCTTCCAAGGACTTCCCAGTGCCCCTGAAATGAAATCAAACCCCTCACTTCATAGATAACTTTCTCCCTGCCCACTTCCCTTTCATGTGCTGCACTTGAATGTGATGAGAGAAACTTTGTCCTTGTCATGCATCTTTTTCTAGAGAGACAAAATCAAACACACCATTAAAACCAAAATATTATCAGTGGTCATGTATGAATGCTTATTTAGTGAAAACAAAACAAACACAAACACAGCGATGGGAAATAACATGGTGGGATACAGGAAATAAGGGACACTTTGACAGCACTCTTGGCCTCGCTACCCCGTTTCCCCAGAAGGCCTGGGAAAGGTATCTGCTTTTTACCGAGTCTGCCTTGAAGAGGATTCATTTTGCTGATCTGGTTTCCCACTGAGCTGCCACTCAAGTGGCAGCATAACTGGAAGCAGACATTTATTGTTGCCAAGGCCAGATGAGCTTCCGAGTGCCATCTCTGCTGAGAGACAGCTGTGGGAAAATCCCTTTGCTCTCTACAGCATCAGCATCACAGCTGTGGGAAAACCTTGTTGCTCTCTACAGCATCAGCAGCAGCATCTTTATCAGCACTTTTAGCTGTAAATGCTCTAACCCCTTTAGTTTACCTAGGATTAGCCAGCCTCCAGTTGTGAGGTAAGTTTCATCAGGCAGCAGGAATGCAAACTTGAGGACTCCGTATTGATTTATCATCTATCCATGAATATAGTGGCACCAGAGGAAAACATCTGATTCAAATTCTTTTGCTGTCTTTGCAAATGCAATTTATAGTTTAGGGCTGTTTTCAAGTGTGTTTACCCAGAAAAACAGAAGCAAAATCTGAGACTCAAATTCTAAATGGGGGCGGGCAACAGTGGCTCAGTGGCAGAGTTCTCACCTGCCATGCCAGAGACCCAGGTTCAACTCCCAATGCCTGCCCATGCATAAAAACAAAAACAAATTTAAATGGGATACAGTTAATCTTTTCTAATTAATTATTCCAGGTACTGCCACTGATAATTTCAGAATCCCAATTCCCGAATCCAAAGAGGTGATTATAATTTGGTAAAGTCTTATCTGCTTTTGGTTCCATTTGTGTTGACTTAATTGCTGTCTTAAGTAATAGTATATAGGTGTTGTTAAGCTTAGATTTCCCCCCCCCATAGTTTTATATTCCTCAGTATTATTTAAATGTGTTCATTTTGTTTTAGCTTAAACTCATCTTATTTCTCAGAAAAATTTATTTTGGAAGAGTTTTAGATTTATAGAAGACTTGCAAAGATGGAACAGAGAGCTCTGCATACACCATACCCAGTTTCCCCCACTGTTGACATCTTATGTTACTTTGATACATTTGTCACAACTAGTTGGTCAGCATGGGGATATTATCATTCACTAAACTCCGTACTTTATTTGGATTGCCTTAGTTTTTCCCTGATGTCCGCCTTCTTTTCCAGGATCCTAGCCAGGATTTCACATTACATTTAAGCTCCCTAAGCCTCCTCTGTGAGGGCTTCTCAGTTTTGCCTTGTTTTTGATGACCTTGACAGTTTTGAGGAGTCCTGTTCAGGCATTTTGTAGAATGTTCCTCAACTGAGATGTCTTGATATTTTCCTCAAGGTTAGCTTGGGGTTATGGATTTGGGGGAGGAAGATCCCAGAGATGTAATAATGTTTCTCATCACATTATATCAAAGGCACATCCTATCAAGGTGAGTTCACCGAAGATGCTAAGTTAATCATCTGGTTGTGGTGGTGGTTGCCATCTTTCTCCACTGTGAAGTTATCTTTCCCTTTTTTCAGACTCTTCTTTTTGAAGTATGTCCCTAAGCACAGCCACACTAGTGGGATGGGAAGTTAAGCCCCACCTCTTTGAGGGCACAGTATGTATGTACATTATTTGGAATTTTTCTGAAGAGAAATTTGTCTCTTCTCCTCCTCTTTTTCATTCGTTCAATCTTTTGTTACATCGATATAGAACCATGGATATTTATGTTATGCTATTATGTTTGGGTTCTAGTATAATACTACATTATCTATTTCGTTGCTTAAATTTTTCCAACTTTGGCCATTTGGGCTTTTTCAGGTTGGAGAATCATCTACTTTTAAAAAATGTAAAATTATTTCACCCAGCAATTCCACTCCTAAGTATATACACAAAAGAATTGAAAGCAGGGACTCAAATGGATACTTGCATGCCAGTGTTCATAGCAGCATTATTTACAATAGCCAAAAGGTAGAAACAGCCCAAACATTCATCAACAGATGAACTGATGAACAAAATGTGGCATGTGCACACAGTGGAATATTATTCAGCCATAAAACGGAATGAAATTCCAAAACATGTGACAATATGGATGAACCTTGAAGACATCATGTTGAGTGAAACAAGCCAGACACAAAATGACAAGTATTATATGATCTCACTTACATGAAATACCTAAAAGAAAATTTCACAAGACATGGAAATAGATTAGATATTACCTAGGGCAGTGGGGAGGGGAATGGGGAGTTATTGCTCAATGAGTACAGAGTTTCTGTTTGGGGTGATGGAAAAGTTTTGGAAATAGGTAGTGGTCATGGTGGCATAGCATCTCATACACTGTACAACATTGTACACAACCCCTGAGTTGTACACTTAAAAATGGCTAAAATGGCAAATTTTATGCTATATGTATCTTACCATAATACAAATTTTTAAAGAAGAAGAAAACAAGATGTATATTAAGACAAAATCGTGAAATTATTTCGAAGTTTTGAATGTTAATCAGAAAAAATATGGCCCCAGGGTTAATGTCTCAGAATGGTAAAACCAGGATCAACTGCTAGCAGCTGGGGTAGCTCATCCCCAAGAAGGCTGCCTTCAATTCCTTCTCTCCCTGAGTAGACATGTCATCTCCCCTTTGAGAGTGAAGGCTTTTCCTCCCTTCCCTTTGAATCTGGGATGGCCTCTGTGACTTGCTTGAGTAATAGAATGGGACCAAAGGGACTTTCTGAAGCTGCTGCCTGGGCCTCTTGGAATGCTTGCTTTTGGATTGCTTGCTCTGTCGCCACATAAGGTGTCTGACAACCTTGAGCCCACCATGCTGGAGAAGCCCAAACACAGAGAGAGGCCCTGGAGGATGAGGCGCCACATAAAGAGGAAGAGGGGCCAGACAGCACTGTGGAGCCAGTGGGAAGTACGGAGGCCATCTGGGAAGTAGCTCCTCTAGCCCCATCCACCCCAGGTGACACTCTGAGGCCAGCAGTCCCCTTTCTAAACTGTCAACAAAATAAAATGGTTCTTTCAAGTGACTAAGTTTTGGAGGTAGTTTTGTTATGCAGCCACAGATAACCTGAAGAGCAGGAGTGAAGGTGTCTGGAGAGCATGGCCAGATGGGGGCACCTGATCATTTCCTTGACCTTACTGGTTTCCCAGATGAAGAAATAGCCCGAGGAGCTGGACTCCTTCCTTTGGACGCTAAAAGGATACTTAACTCAAAAGACATTCATGATTTCCACATGTGTTCACATTTAAAAAGAAGGATGAGTCAGAGTAAGCGACCCAGCCATAGCATGGGGGGCGTGTGGGCATGTAAGTGAATGAACCACGTGCTGTGGGGTCAGAGAGGGGGGAAGGCGTAAGGCTGTGTGGGGGTGGGATACTCAGGAAAGCTTACACTGGAGCTGATATCCGGTACATGTGCTGTAGAGTGTCCTGTTGACAGTAACTTGATTGCATGTGTCTTAGTGAAAGGAGCTGCAGCCATGAAGTGGGACAGGGCTCCCCCAACGCCCTGCGCTTGTGCACTTTCAGGACACTATCCTGCTTGATATCAGGAGGAGATATCATCTGCTATAATGTTAATCTTCCTGCAGCCTTTGCTGGTGAACAGGTGCATTGTCTGGGAAGGTATCTTTTTTGAGTATCCCTATTCCCAAACATCACCATTTCGGATAGGACGAGAGGCCACAGCCCAGCAGCCCCTGCGGGAGAGGACGGGACAGCACCGGCCAGCCTGCCCTTGTTCCTAGTGAGAGGAGGAGCATGTTGGCCCATCCCCTTCCTCAGCAATCTAGAGGGTCTGGTGTCATGGATTGAACTGTGTCTCCTCAAAAGTCAGGTTCCGGTCTTAACTGCTGGCCCTGCGACTATGAACTGATTTATAAATAAGGTCTTTGAAGATGCTATTAGTTAAGACGAGCCCAAACTGGAAACAGATGGTCCTCGGTGTCCTTACAAGGAGAGGAATTATGGATACAGATGGACAGACAGGGAGAGAAGGTGGCCACGTGGGGCCAACGCAAGCCAAGGAACGCTGTGGAGTGCTGGGCACCCCCCAGAAGCAAGGAAGAGGTGTGGAGCAGATCCTCCTTTTTAAGAAGAAGCCTGACTCGGCTGACCCCCTGATTTTGGACTTCAGCCTCCGGAACCGGGAGGCAATGGACTTCTGTTGTTAAGCCAACTCATCAGTGCACTTCGCTACAGCAGCCTGGGCAAACTAGGACATCTGGTCACCCGTCAGCAATGCCAAACTTGGGGGTTGCCCCTGTCCCCCCACCCCCAGGCCTCCAGGACACCAGGTAGATGGGACTTCCCAGCACCCCGCTGTTGTCAGCCACTTTGACCTCAAAGAAGAGCAAGAAAAGGGAGAAATAGTGCGAGACGCAACATTTTATTCTAAGACACTGGCCATATTCCTAAAGGCAATGTTTAAATTATTATGTCAGATGGAGTTTACTGACTTCCTGGCACATTTAGCTCTCCACCTCCACCCCCCCCCACCACCCCGCCCTCCCATGCTTGGGGCTCCTGGAGGTGACGAGCTCAGGCACAGAGAAATGAAGAGGCCACTTCCTCTACTTAGCTGGGACCCTGTGGCATGGGCCACTGTTTCCAAGTAGAGAGTTCATTTTGTGCCACAGTCACCGGGGGAAGTCCTGAAACCATTTTCCATGTTTCCCTGTACCAGCCTTTCTGTAAGCACTGGTGGTACAGATGGGCTTCCGGACTGCCTAGTAATCAATTTTCTCTTTCATCATGACTCCCACAAAAGTGACTTGCTCTCGGTTTCATGATAATCCCTGAGTAATGGCTCGAGTACAGGCCAGAGCCATAGACCTATTTTATGTGACATGAGAACCAGTGCTTGCCTAATGAGTTAGAGGAGATATTTATGACCCTCATGTTTCATTTTCAACCAAAAGCCTAGACTATTTCACAAATGTTATTTTATATCAAAGCTTGCAGAATCACTATTCCAGAACTGTTTTATTAGCAATATATTTTCTTTGTGAGGTTGTTCTCATGAAATCAGACCCATGCATGCAATCACACAGTGAGTGGGCAGCAGGTAGCCCCAAGGCATGACCACAGGGCAGTGAGAGCAGAGAGTCAGCGTGGAGAAGGGATGGTGATGCTAAGCTGGTTCCCTAGCATCAGCTTTATGTCTGCAATTGCATTTGCAAATAGCATTGGACCTTGCCTAGGCCCAATTCTCCCTTCTGCCTTGGGGGTTCACAGTGAGGCAATTTACAGTGTCAGGTAAGGAAGAAAAATAGCAAGCCCTCCCCAAAGAGCAAACGGTAGCGCCTCACTTTGGGGTAGAGCACTGCAGATTACAAAGTTCCTTCACAAGCATTCCCATGTGACCCCCCTATAGCCCAGGGAGGCAGGCATGCTCTCTCATTATACAAACAGGAAAGAGAGACTGAGGGGGATGTGGGTGTGGCATGGGGGCCTAAGGTGGTAAGTGACAGGAATATGGCAGAAACTTCCACTACCCCAGAGGGACCTGTAGACAAAACAAAACCCCAAAGACTTTGCTTGTATGATGCTTCAAAATGTATCAGGAATTTTACCATTTATCTTTGCATTTGATCTCCACTGTAATTCCATAAATCATGCATAACATTGCACATTATTCCATGGCCCTCAAGGAATCTGGAGCTCAGAAAGGATTACCCACACCCCCAAAGTCACACGGCCATCAGAACCAGTGTTAAAGCTCAGTCCCCGCCACCCTGTCTAGGTCACTTCCAGAGGGAGGAAAGCATAACCTGGTCGTGGGAGAGAGGGTGGCCAAGGGCTGCTGGTTCTGGTGTTTTACATTCCGGTTTCTAAATGGGCTAAGGAACGATGTTGCCATATAGAGCCGGGGCTGTTTTCTCTCCTGTGCTCAGATCCGAGGAGAGTGATCAGGAATATGGACTTGACGGACCGGTCAGTGTGACTGAGAATCCCGACACAGACATTATCAGGGCAACTTTCAGCAAGTGTGTGTGTGTGTGTGTGGGGGGGGGGGTGGTCTGTGTTTAACTCTTCCCCTGAAGCTCACTTTTCTCCTCTGTACAATGAAGATCATAGAAAAATAAACACACACAATATCCAAGAAAACATATGTTCACACAGAAACTTGTACACACATGTTCATAGCAACTTATTCATAATAGCCAAAAAGTGGAAACTAAAGTCTATCAACTGATGAATGGAAAAGCAAATGGTGTTCTTTCCATACAATGGAATATCATTCAGCTGTGAAAAGGAATAAAGTTCTGATACATGTGACAACACGGGTGAACCTTGAAGACACGATGCTAAGTGCGAGATGCTAGACATGAAAGGACAAATATTCCATGATTCCATTTATATGAAATCTAGAGTAGGTAAATCCAAACAGACAGATTGTTGGTTGCCAGGGCTGGGGGTGGGGAGACTGGAGAGGGGCTGCTTAATGAGTGTGGGATGATCTTCTGGCGTGATGATGAAGTTAGGAAACCAGGGAAAGGTGGTGATGACACAGCTTTGTAAACACAGTAAATGCCAATGAACAGCCCCCTTTAAACTGGTAAAATGCATGCTAGGTGGATTTCATCTCAGGAAAAACCACACATCTGTGCACAAACACACATAGAAGTTAGGGTGCATGAAGATACCTTGGGTAACAATGTCGATAGTTAACTCATCTCGCAGGCTTCCTTTGTGCTAAACACTTTACATGCACTTTGTCATCTGACCTCCTCAACCCCCACCCACCCCCACCCCGAGACGGGACCTGATATAAGGATGAGGAAACCGGGGCATAAGGAGTTCAAGTCCTTGCCCGAAGTCACCTGTGGGAAGGGGAGCTCCTAACTCGTCCTCACCCTGCCTCTCTGAGTGCCTGGCACATGATGCGGATCCAGTGGCTGGGAGGTCCTGCGTTATGGCCATGGCCTTCTCCATGAGGTTCTCCGTGCGCACAGGGCCTGTCCAACTGGGGTGTGGACGCAACCAAACCGCAGAACCACCTGGTTTTCAGCCTCTTGTCTGAGAACCTACATCATCATTTCACTCAGCAGGTGTGCATTGTTTGTTTTTATAGAAATGGTTAGTTCAGAGACTTCATGTTTAATGCTGTCCTCACAAAGGACCTTTTCTGTGGAGAGACTTTCACCTTTAGTCATATTATTCATCTTTAGTAAGACAAATATGAAAATTGAGATGGTTGTAAAACCAATATAATTTTGTGGGAAAAATTCCTAGAACGCCTATTTCTTTTTAAGGCCTGGGGTGTGATGAAATGAGCACTCATTGAAGACTGGTTACCTTTCCCTGCCCCTCCCTGTTGTACATTTAATCAATATGTAGGAGAGAGGGGCCTTCTTGGTGGGAAGAACTGCCCCCCTTCCACCTTTCCTCTCTTCATCCTCCTCCCTGCTTTTCCTTTTCTCCCTCTGTCTCTCCTTCTTCTGTTCTTCCTCCCTCCTCTTCTTCCCTTCCTTTCTTCCTTCCATCCACAAGTATTTATTGAGCATCTGCTCTGTGTCTAGTTAGCAGGGATACCAAGTGTTCTAGTTTGCTAGCCGCCATAATGCAACACACCAGAGACAGATTGATTTTTAATAAAAGGGGATTTATTTTGTTAGTTCTTCAGAGGAAAGGCAGCTAACTTTCCAAATGAGGTTCTTTCTTACATGGGAAGGCACAGGGTGGTCTCTGCTGGCCTTCTCTTCAGGTCTCTGGGTTCCAACAACTTTCCCCGGGGTGATTTCTTTCTGCATCTCCAAAGGCCTGGGCTGAGCTGCGAGTGCTGGGATGAGGTGTGCTGAGCTGCTTGGGCTGTGCTACATTGAGCTCTCTCATTTAAGCACCAGCCAATTAAGTCAAACGTCATTCATCGCAGCAGGCACGCCTCCTAGCTGACTGCAGATGTAATCAGGAATAGATGAGGTTCACGTACCATTGGCTCATGTCTGCAGCAACAGAACTAGGTGCCTTCACCTGGCCAAGTAAAAACTGAATCTAACCACCACACCAAGGAACAAGCCAGATGAGTTCTACCTCATAAAGCCTACAGTCTAAGGAGAGAGGAGGGCTCCCAAACACCCAAATAGCCCCAAGTGTGAGACATGCTCCGAGACATGTGAGACATGGTACAATGAGAGCACTTAGGGCAACTTAACAGGTAGCTTAGAGATTTCTGAAATGAAGAGAACTTTCAGCTGAGCCCTGAATGGTGCATGGGGATTACCTGGAGTGGGAAGTGTTGAACTGCTGTGCTCTGGGGCAGTAGATGCTCTCAGGGTCTGGAGCCCAGGAAATGAAGGGGCAGGAGGGGGTATGGGACCGACAGCCCACAGCTGTGACAGCAGAATATGCAGACCTGGTGAGGGACTTTAGGCTCGATCATCCTGAGAAAAATGGGAAGTTATTGGAGGGCTTTAGGCTGGGCAGGACTTCATTCTCAACCTCTCCCCCTTCAGCAGTGGAACCAGAGAAGGAGCTGCTTGGTGTGGCTAGGGGGTCCCTTCCCACACAGTCCCCTACTCCTGCAGATTGGGCCTGGGTTGGAGACAGCAGCCCCTGAGGCAGCCCCCTCCTGCCCCTTTACTCCAAGTGGTCTCCCTCAGAGCGGGGTTAGGTGCAGCTGCAGGGGCTAGGACATCCGCCTGTGGGTGAACTCTGGCCTCAGATGCAGCCTGCTTAGGCCCTCAACATCTCTAAACCCAGCTAGGATTATTTGCTCTGTCTGCCGTAACAAAAGGAAACTTCTCCTTTTGTCTTTACGGAGGGTAAAACTTCACGGCTTCCTGGCAGTGAAGGACTCACTGATGGATGAGTGTGCAGGGGGAAAGATGGCATTCTTTTCACATGTGATTCTTCATCACCTGTAGATACTGAGTGTTGCAATGATTTTCGGATTACGAAAAAAGGCTGGACCGCTAGACATGGTATCTTTCAAGCCATTGGAAGAACATCCATCCATCTGTCCGTCCGTCCGCCCATCCCGGACTTTCTGAACTATCCACACAGAAGATACACAAGTGATGCAATACAATCCCTGTCTCGAGGTATTCTCTCAGAGTCTGGTGATAGATTCAGTGTGAGTCCTTCGTTCAGCAATTATTTACTGCAGCCCTCCTGCCTGCCAAGCACTATGCCAGGCTCAGTGGATAGTGACAGAGCAGTAGTTCTAACTAGGCAAGATCTAAGATTTTGTTTTTTTAGTTTTTCACATGGGCAGGCTCGGAGAATTGAAGCCAGGTCTCCGGCATGGCAGGTGAGATTTCTGTCACTGCGCCACTGCTGCCCATCCTGAGAGTTATTTTTAAAGCAACAGCTGGAAGCTCTGTTTTTGTGGGTTGTTGGGTAGTGTTTTTCACTGTTATCCAGTCAATTGAAAACCTTTTCCTCCCCAGTTTGTATGTGGCTTTGGCTGAAGATTTGCTTGGTGGCACCCATGGGCACTCAAGGAGAACATCCAGAGAAGACAAATGGGGATTTTTGTCCCTGTAGACCAATGGCTGGTCTTGTCAGAAACAAGTGTCTGTGGTATCAACATACAAGATAGAAGGGTAGACAGGACTCGGACAATTTCCCCTCACAGGACATCCCTCTCCCCCTGTCTCAGCTTGCCAGGGCTGCTCTGGCAAATACCATAAACTGGTTGACTTAAACAAATAGAATTCATTCTCTCATGGTTTGGGAGACTAGAAGTCCAAGGTCAAATTCTCCGAGGCCAGGCTTTCTCCCAGAGTTTGCAGTGTTCCGCGCAGTTTTGCTGTAATCCCCGGGGTTCCTCAGCGTGCATCTCTGCATCCATCACATGGCCACCTGCCCCATTGCCTGCTGTCCTCTCGCTTCTGACTATGTCTGAATTTTGTTTGCTTATAAGGCCTCCAGACTTGTGCATGAAGGCGAACCTGATTCAATTTGGCCTCATCTAAATAAGGTCTTCAAAGGTCTGATTCACAAGTCTCCACTTTAGCTAATAACATCTTCCAAGGTCCGTTTTACAGACAGGTTCACACCCACGGGACCAGGTGATAGGGCCTGAACATGCCTTTTGTAGTGGGCGTGATTCAAACCCCAACAATGTGCATGTGACTTTCTGGAAGGAAACGAAGCAAAGCCACGCAGCGTGTCTCACTGAGGACAGGTTAACACAGCCAGAGTGGTGAGGAGAATCTTATCAGGGTGGAGAGTCCAACAATTCCGTGGAGAAAGGCTTTTAAAAATGCTTTACTGTTTAGTTTAGTTTTGTTCATATTATTGAGCTGATTTCTTTGAAGGCCATTGGCTTGCGAATCGAAAGGCCCTAGGCTTACGTGCTTGCCAAGAACTTTCCATCCTGGGCCTCCATTACTTCATGGGGAAGAGCTGGGGATAATTGCTCTCACTTGTACCAAGAACTGGGTGCTGAGGGAACTGTGGAATAAAATCACTTCCCCAAACATAACAGTGTTTACCAATATCTTTGAGCAGCAACCCTGGAGCACGTGAGTCCAGAGAATAATGATGAGCAAATAGTAAATCTGAGCATCTAATCAAATACTATTATTTAAATGCAAATTCCAACTATTGCAATAAGAAAAATCATTCCTAGTTCCTCTAAACAGTGTGCTTAAAACCTATGTCCAGGTTTGAAGGATTCCAAGAAAACAAGTGAATTATTGGACTAATGAATGATGCCACTTCCTAAAAAAAATAATCGTTTAAGTGAAGTTCAGCTGGGCTCTGTGTCCAGCCCTTTGATTTTGGCTTTGGATCAGCATTCTGTTAGCTCCCGCAGATCCTTCTCCTTAAATATCCACAATATCACCAGCAAATGCTCGAGCTCAATGACCTGTCCTAGGGAAACTTGGCATCTGACATACAAGTCACATTCCCTTTCCTTGGAATACATCTGAACCCTGGCACACAAGAAGTCACGCAGCTTGATGGCTCTTCTGAATAAACCCTCTGCAGTATTATAGCCACACTTGGCCTCACACACCTTTATTTTAATTTAAAATCATTTTCGATTTTAAAAGCCAAATGCACAGACCTATCCTTATCCACAGGGCAGCCGTTGTCCCAGCCACGGGTGCCGGGAGCTGCTTCTGGAATTGTCAGGCTCACCATGCGCTTAGAGGGGGCTTCTCAGTCCCAGCTTCCAGGTGGCCTCCAGCTGATGGGAGGTCAGGGTCTGAGGAGGGCTCTGAGGAGGTGGGTGCTTGCCAGGAGAGCCTCAAGTTGTCCCCAGAGGACAGATGGCCTGGCTTTTCTTTCTCCTGTCTTCTTCCCTCAGGACAGAAAAAGTCGTTTCAATCTCTCTTCCTCCCTGGTTCCCTTGTTCACAGTTTTAGTTTTTCCATGAAGGTGCAAAATATCCTGAATAGCACTGCGATGCTTGATTGCTTTAACGTGTGGATTTGTTAACATATCTGTCTCCTTTGCCACCTACGTCTCTCTGAAGCCTTATAATCTGGCACCTACTACATGTTAAAACATGTTTGACGAATGAATTAACATTATAATGAACGAATATATGTTTTGGCCACACAGGCACAACCCATCCATGCCCAAACCCTGATTCATGAAGAGAAAACTGGCACACGTTTCACTACCAGAAAAATGTTATGATTGATTTGGGGCCGACATTTAGTAGTAACAAATTGCAGAAGCTTTACTAACATTAAGTACTGAATGACTGTGTTAACGAGGTCGTTTTGTGCCAGCAACAGGGGCTCATCTGCTTACCCTAAGGGAGGGGGCTGACTAAAGGAGTACGTGAGGAAAGAAGAAGGGAGGGTCTGGATGGACACAAGGCTTGGGGAGGACAGGGCGGGAGGCTGGCTCTCAGGCTGCAGGAAAGGAGCTGTCCTCCAGCACTGTCAGTGCCGCTCCGGCGGCAGGAGCTGGCTGAGTGTCCACCCACCTCAAACCCACGTGGTCACCTCCCCTTTTCTGACACCACCAATCAAGGCCACCCCAGAGTGACTCCTTTTTCCAGTGGTTTTTTTTTTTGGCCCGTTTACTCGCTCGATTAGTTTTCTTAGGCTGCCTGCCTTCTGCCGTTCATTTTGCTTCTACTACTCTCTCTGTTCTCTTTATTTCACATTCAACTTCTCTAAGAGGGAGAACCTGATTAGTCTATTACAGTGCTGGAAATTCAATTAACCCCCAAACTCAGAGCATGGATCTTCTAACTGAATAAAACAAGGCACACTGTAACCTGTTTAAGTGTTCAGCAGAAACCAGAAACTAGTAGAAAACAGGAATAGAAGCAAAATCTCTCAACAAAATCTGCAAACCCTTTCCTCTCTCCTTCCCCCGAGCCTGTTCCCTGGCTCTCTGCCTCCCTCTCACCTTTCCCTTCTCACTTCCATCTACGTGGATGCTTACCTGGTGCTAGTAGCAGCTGCATCTTCCCCCAGGGAAGTAAGAGCTCAAACACCCCTCACACTTGCTGTTGGCAGATTTTGGCATTATTTCTGTGATGGTTAATTTCACATGTCAACTTTGCTAGCTTAGGGTGTCACTCGTTTGGTCAAGCAAGCACTGGCCTGATTGTTTGTTACTATGAGGGTATTTCACGGATTTAAATCATTAGTCAGTTGGTTGCATCTGTGACTGATTAGGACAATCCACAAAGGACATGGCCTTCAGCAAAGAGAGCTCATCCATTCAGTCAACAGGCTTAAGGGGAGAACTGTGGATTTCAGCAGTCAGGAAGAAGTTCTACCTAAACTTCAGCCACCAGCTTCTCGCTGGGAATTCATGGTCCCCTTCATTGGAGTCCCAGTTTGCAGGCTGCCCTTTGGAATTCGGAATTCAGACTTGCCAATTCCCCATAGTTGTGTGAGCCATTTCCTATAATAAATCTCTAGCTATTTACATACATACACACACACATATCTATCCTGTCGGAGAACCCTGGCTAATTCAATTTCCCAGCTCTCTCCCCATTCCTGCTGTCTCTCGCACAAATCCTGAATGCTGCTGTATTTATGTTACTGCTTCAAGGCTTTGTGTGTCCTTATCAACATTGCCCTTCTCTGGCTGAACAAAGGCCAGACTTCCAGCTGGGAAAGAGGCAAAAGTGGGGCCAGGCTGGCAGTGTCATTCAGCTGAGGGGTGTGGGTTTTCCTGCCAGATGCGGAGGGTGGGGGCTGCCCAGCTGGCACCAGCACCGGCCAGCCTGGGAGCGCACGCCTTGGCAGTCACGGTTTCCTCTTCTTAGATGAAGCCTTTCCAGGGGCTTCCGAAAGAGCTTGGGCAGGAACAAGCCCCTTTAAACGGGAGAGCTCAGCTCCGTTCCCATCACCCAGACCACTCCCAGGTGTGGCCCAAGAAGAAGGACTGATGAGCTTTGTCTGATGACTCGCCCCAGGCAGAGTCATGAAGTAGAAGTAGATGGCGTTCGTCTTCGGTGCTGAGGTCGACAACTTGGTGACCTGCCAACAGCCATTTCCCTCTTTTTTCCTTGCTAATAAAAAATCCCAATTTTATTCCAGGATTGGGTGGCTGAGGGAAGATGGAAGCAGTGCTAGGGGATGAAGCATGGTTAGCCTAAGCCAGTCTTGAGAATCCTATTCCCCTTTCCAGTAACTGGATGGAGGCAGGGTAGGAGTGGGGGCGTGTGACTCTATTTGAGATGATGAGATGTAAAGGAAAGCCTGTTAGAGAATTTTGGGAAAGATTTTTCCATTCTATTAAAAATAGTTACAAGAAGAGAATATATCCCTTGCTGCTTGCCTTTGCATATTATTGTGTAAGGATGTGATGCTTGGAACTGTGGCAGCCATCTTGCAGCCATGAGGAAAATATTTTTTTAAAAAAGCAGAGAAGATGGGCCAGAGCCCTGGTAGCATCAGCCCACTGTGCAAACACGCAGCTTCCTACCTCTATACTTTTTATTATGTGCAATAAACCCCTATAGCTTAAGCCACTCTTACGTCTAATGTCGCTTGCTGCCCAAATCTTCCTGACTGATACAGGATCAGATATCAACATGTCAGGACCTTCTCAAAGAGACCCATAGTGATGGATTTAGTCTGGGGACTATAAGGCATGGAGGATGGTTGGACAGAAGGGGTTGGAAAGAGTTCTATTTTTGATAGTCCTTAGCCAAGAAACAGCACTTGGGCCCCCATGAAATGTTAGGATCTGCTGTCCCCCCACCCATCCAATCACTAATTCAGTCAAGTGTAGCTATTTGTGTCTCTCATGAGACTTGGAAAGGAAATAAATAAAGATTCCCGGAGGTCGAGAAATGCCCTCTGTCCTATTGCTGGGGCATTGGGCTTGCATCAGTTATGGGCTGTGGGAAGAGGGAACCAGCCTAAAGCCATCTTAAAAGGGACACTGGGATAGCAACAGAGAGAGGCTGGGGTGGGGGCCAGGCAGGTGAACCACTGGAAATCAGGAACCTGTAGGGCTGAAGGGGAGGAAAGAGAGCAAGTGGCCAGCCCCAGCCAGTTGGGGAGCTGTGGGTGAGTGATCCCCAACAAAGAAGAGGTCTCCAAAAACAATAAACCCACTCCTCCCAAATGAGAGTCAGCTTTGAACAGCTGCCAAGTCCAGAAAAGAAAAACATGGGATCTGAATGGCACCTGTCGAGTGAGACATTAACTATCTGTGATTGTTAATTTCATTAGTCAGCTAGGCTAGGTTATGGCATCCAGTTGTTTAGTCAAGCAGGCACTGGCCCAATTGTTACTGTGAGTGTATTTTGTAGATGGATTTGCACCTGTAGTTACTCAATTGCATCTACAATCAACAAAAATGTTTGCCCTCCACAATGAGAGGAATCTCCTCATCCAATCAGTTAGAGGTCTTAAAACCTGACCTGGGAATTTTATAAGTCGGAAAGAAGAATCCCTGCCTCTATTTCACCCAGCCAGCTTCTCCTGGGGAATTCAACTTCACTTTCATTGGAATTTCCGACTTGTGGCCTGCCCTGTGAAATTCAGACTTGCCAATCTCTCTGGTTGCATGAGCCAATTCCTTTAATAAATCTCTTAATAGCTACGTTCCTCTGTCTCTGTCTCTGTCTCTGTCTCTCTCCCTCCCTCTCTCTCATCTTCTGTTGGTTCTGTTTCTCTGGAGAACCCTGGTTAATACACGGCCCCTACCAGTCCTCCCATCCCCTGCCCACCAGGAGGGGAGGATGCAGGTGGCTCCTGAGAAAATGGAGGAAAAGCTGACTTTTTCCCACTGTAGTCTTTCAGCCTAAAGAGAATAAGGCCAGGGAATAAAGAAGCTTTAACTTTAATTAATTAATCAATTTCAATTGTTTAATTAAAAAAGGTCATTCTGGAAAATTTCAAATATGTATAAAAATAGAGAATAGTATAATGAACCTCCATTTATACATCCCCTACTTTCAATAATTATTCTGCCTTTTATGCCTTATCTACTCTTCCTCAACTTTTTATTTTCCAGAGTATTTTAAAACAAATCCCAGATATTGTATCACTTTTCTGATAAATACTTCAACACGTCTCTGAAAGATAAGAACATGTTTTAACACACTACAACAATGGGTATGATGAACCCAACTAAACTAACACTGTGCCCATAATATCTAATATCTGATGTGCAGCCATGTTGACTCAAAGTGAATTTTTCAGTTGACTTGTTCAAATCACAATCCAAATACAGTTCTCATATTGCATTTGCTTGATATGTCTCTTAGGTTTTAACTTTTCTCCTGATGAGAAAAAAGAAATCGCTCCACCATTTCTACAGGGGGTTGCAAAATTGTGGTTTTCCAACCATATGATTCCTTCAGCATTAATTATCTGGGTTCTTCTATTTCAGATTTTCCCTCGTCAACTATCAGTTCCTATGCAGACCACATAGGAGAGGCAGAAAGATGCCTGATTCTTTCCCTTTATATATAAATTTTCAGAATATCTGCATAAGCATCCTGGTGGATGGCTTTCCCGTGGCAGACGTAACTAGTTCCCACAAACTTGGTGGCTTATGACAGCAGAAACATATTGTCCCCCAGTTTTGGGAGTCAGAGGTCTGAAACCAAGGTGTAGGCAGGGCCATACTCCCTCTGGACCCTGTAGGGGAAAATTCTTCCTGGTCTCCTCCAGAGTCTGGTGGCTGCTGGTGCCCCGTGGCTTGCAGCTGTTCACTCCAGCCTCCGCCCGTGGTCCCATGACCTTCTCTGCTCTGTCTGCGCAACTCTTCTCCATGGGTCTCTTGCCACTGGATTTCAGGCCCAACTGAATGATCTCATCTCAAGATCCTTAATTTAATTCCATCCGCAAAGATCTTTTTTTTCTTTTTCTTTTTCCAAACAAGGTTCACTTACAGGTTCTGGGGTATGGGCATATCTTTTGGGGGCCACCATTCAATCTACCATGCCTAGCAACCTCCAAAAGTACTCAATAATTCAGGGGTTTTGTTTGTCTCCATATTATTTTAAAGTCATGTGTGCTGTTCTGAATCTGTGGTGGACCTCAGAAAAGCCATGCCCTTTGATCCTCATTCAGTATTGCTGGGTGGGAGTATTTTGATTGTTTCCATGAAGATGTGACCCACCCAATTGTGGGTAGTAACTTTTGATTGGATGATTTCAATAGAGGTGTGTCTCCACCCACTGAAGGTGGAGTTGCTTACTGGAATTCTTTAAAAAAGGAAACATTTGGGAGAGAGTCCCCTTTTTTGGTAGAGCCACGTGAAAGCCAGCAGACACTGCCATGTTCGCCATGTGCCCTTCCAGCTGAGAGAGAAATGTTGAACATCGCTGGCCTTCTTGAACCAAGGTATCTTTCCCTGGATGCCTTTGATTGGACATTTCTATAGACTTGTTTTAATTGGGACATTTTCTTGGCCTTAGAACTGTAAACTAGCAACTCATTAAATTCCCCTTGTTAAAAACCATTCCATTTCTGGTATATTGCATTCCGGCAGCTAGCAAACTAGAACATCATGGATTGTTATGTATTTGATTGCAGTCATCATTCTTTTTGATTCTCAGATGGTCTCATCTTTGGCCAGGTGCCACTTCAAGTGGCATTCTGTCATTCTGAAAACACTCGGTAGTCTTTGACGGTTTCTTACTTTCAGGCTCAAGATGTCTTAAGCTCACCCTGTACATCTCCCGCCCCAAACTGGCATCAATTGTGTCCCCAAGGAGACCTGGTTCCTTCTAGCGGAAACTTGTATTTAGAGACCAAATTCATATAGAGAAGCCTTTAATTTTAAATGAGTTTGGCACTTCATACATTATACAGAATTGGACATTTTTAATTCCAGAGATGAGGCTGTGACTAAAAATAACTAAAAGACTTTTATTTTCTGAACGTGATGAGAATCATCTTGGGACCTGCTCTAACTTGCTCTCTCCCTCAGTGCAAGTTACCTAACATGGCAAGCCTCCGTTTTTCTCATTTGTAAAATGGGAATAGCAGTATTTATCTCAAAAGGCTGTGATGAGAATGAAGAAAGTGTATGTATAAAGTTAGTATTCTGGTAAATGTCCACCAAGCGGCAGTCATTTTTATAATTATCATTATCCCTGAAACCCAGAGCAGACACACATAGCTGGGACCCTGGGAAGGCCTGGAATGCAGGAGAGCAACCCACAGGATGGAGGACTTAGAAAGGATGGCCAGAAGGGGCAGGTCAGGGGCTGGTGGAAGAAACAAACATGCACAGCTCTGTCCCACTAGGACCCACCCTGCTCAACAAAGGTGGTAATGAGAGGGCATGCCAGGCATTCTGATGCGTGAGCTATCATTAATAGTAATTGTAATAATCACATGCAAATCCAGCATAGGCGCTCCAACTATTGCCCCCAGTATTACAGGGTTAGCAACTGGCCTTTTGGAAGGATGAGCACATGATTGCTTTGGGGCAGGGATAGAAAAGGAATAGAGGCCACATGTGTGGGAGGGCAGGGACATTGAATTTCTTGGCGAAGACTCGGTGGATGTTTTTAGTCTACTGCAGGATGCCACTTTCTGTCCTCAGACAGGCCCCCCCCCACCCCGGTGCAAAGGGCAAAACAAAGTAGCCCCTTCTCCATCTTCTCCTATCTCATCCCCCTCCTACCTGGATGCCAGGGTGTTCACGGTGGTGGCTACTTTTAGGAACCCTGAGCGATGTTCCCTGAAACAGTTTTTCAGAATCCCACTGCAGAAGCATCTGCCACAAAAGAGCTCCTCAACATCTTCCTCAGTCAGTCCTGGGAGTCTGTCCCACCTGCTTCTCTCGGCAACTGACCGTTCCACTAGTAGGGCCAACCCATCAGGAAACTAAGGAAAAGAAACGTCCAATTTTCAATGCAAAAAGAGTATTCATAGAACTAAATCCAAATGTTAAAAATTATTCAAGTTCAAATAATTTATTAGGTAAAGCTTGGTAAACAGGACTAGTTTAATGTTGCTAAATAAAAATGGATATGTCTTCTGGGTTTTCAATGTTTAGTGCAATACAAGCGTACAGTTTACTCTACTTGGGTATGTTTTTCCTAAATTTATACAGGTTTTACTGATCAACTAAGTAAGCTAACCAGATTTAGTTATTATTCTGACAATTATTTCAAGAGTAATTATGTTTTGTAGTATGTCAGCTTTGAGGATGGTTTACAAGATCTTTTTGATAACTTCAATATGTATGTAGGATGGTTTTATTTTTAAAAAAGAATAGTTCTGTTCTAAAATAAAATAGTTATTGCAGAATGAGAAAAAGGAATGGGAAGGGCAAAACAAGAATGGATATAGAAAGTTGTAGAAAGTTTGTGGAAAGGGAATTTTATTTGGTGTTGTCTTAGTTCCCTGCTGCTAGAGCAAATATCATGCAATGGGTTGGCTTAAACAATTGGGATTTGATGGCTCATGATTTGGAGGTGAGGTGAAGTCCAAAATCAAGGCATGATCAAGGCTATAACTTCTTCCAGAAGATTGTGGCATCTGGGGCTGGCTGCCAGCAATCTTTGGTCCTTGGCTTTTCTATCTCAGTGAGGCCCATGGTGACGTCTTCTCCTTTCACATCTGGGTTCTGTTGACTTCTGGCTTCTGGCTGCTCCCTGTGGATTCTCTCTCTGTGGCCTTCCCTAGAAGGACTCCAGTAACAGGATTAAGACCCCTCCTGATTTAGTGAGGCTGCACCTTAACTGAAGTAACCTCATCAAAAGGTCCTACCTACTTAGAATGGGTTCACACCCACAGGAATGGATTAAGTTTAAAAAATGGGTTTTTTTGGTACCTAGCTCCAAACCACCACAGGCATGGTCAAGGTTGGCCATGATTTCATAATTTTGTAAGGTTTTTGAGAGTTTTCTTATCAGATAGTATCTTTGTGCAAAATTAGAATTTGTTTTTCTCTCTGTTAAAATGAAAAAAACTTTCTTGGATTGTTGGCCTGCTCTTAGTAAGAAGTTGTATGAAGTTGGTTTTTTTTTTTTTTTTTTTTTTAACCATCTCAGTACTCTGCCAAGAAGGCAAAGGATCTGAATCCTACCAGAACAATCTCCCATACATTATATTGACCTTATAATCCCTTATTTTTGTGAAGAAAAAAGGTTTCTCATTTTTGAAAGAACTATATTTTGGGTCTGTTTTGTTTTTTACATGTTAACTACTCTAATTACTTTAAAAATCTTTTAGTGTCACTTTCATTAAGTAGGGAGCCAAATATTGTTTCACAGTGGCCTATGATCCTTTTTAACAAAATGTGCAAACCTGACTTTTTAAGAAGACATTTGTATTGAGAAATCTTCACACACATACAGTCCATACATAGTGTACAATCAATGGCTCACAGTATCATCATATAGTTGTGCATTCATCACCATGATCATTTTTAGAATAATTGCATCACTCCAAAAAAAATAAATGAAAAGAAAGAACTCATACATCCCATACCTGTTACCCCTCCCTTTCATTGACCACTAGTATTTCAATCTACCCAATTTATTTTACTCCTTTCTCCCCTATTATTTATTTTTTATCCATATTTTTTACTCAACTATCCATACCATGGATGTAAGGAGCATCAGACACAAGGTTTTCACAATCACATAGTCACATTATAAAAGCTATATAGTTATACAATTGTCTTCAAGAATCAAAGCTACTAGAACGCAGCTCAGCAGTTCTTGCCTCCCCAAAATCAAACCCTAAATGATGTCATCTTGATGGTGCCTGGAAGATCACAAAAGATTCCTTCTTCCTCTTTATAAAAAGAGAGGTGTTAGGGGTGAATGTCTCCCTGGCAACATGAGAGATGACTCCCAGGGATGAATCCAGACCTGGCACCGTGGGATCAACAATTCCATCCTGACCAAAAGGGGGGAAAGAAGTGTAATCAATAAAGTATCAGTGGCAGAGAGAGTTCAAATAGAGTCAAGAGGCTACTCTGGAGGTTACTCTTATGCAAGCTTCAGGTAGACCTTGCTACCTATTATAATCTGCCAAACCTCAACCAGGACCACTCCAGCCAATCCTAAAGAACGCTTAGGGCAATATATAAGATTCCACAAGGGTTGCAGACAATACAGTAACTTTCCAGAAACCTGCAACCTCCAGATGGGTCCCTGGTCCAGATAAATCCTGAAACCTAGCCCAGCCTCTACAGAACATCAGATAGTTTCATCTCCCTACCCCATATTAGTGACAGACCCTTCCAATATCAAAAATTTAGAATTACCATAGCTCAAACACCTCTAAAGAGACATATGGAAAGATCAAAGGTGATGGTGGAATTATACATAGAAGATAAGACTTAACAAATGAAAATGAATGCTGAATCATTAAATTGATATCTCTTTTAGTCTCCAGTATTTTAGAGCAGCTAGAAGTAAAAACCTAAAATTGTGAATTTGTAACCAAGTCAAAGTCTGAAATATATTCTACAACTAATTGCATTGCTATGCTTTGAAATTTATAGTGGTTTTGTATATATATCATTTTTCACAAAAAAAGAAGGAAAAAAAGTTGATTGTGATGATAAAAGAATATTTTAGCCCTATAGCCTTCTATATTCTGGAGCAGCTAGAAGGAAAAATCTGAGAGGATGGTATGGTAGCCCATGAAAAACTCTGGGATCTGTCCTGTAACTACTTGTTGAAGAGTGCTTTGAAAACTATTGCTTTTTTATTTCTTTGCTTTGTATATATGTTATACTATACAATAAAAAAAAAGTTTTAAAAAAGAGAGGTGCTAGAAGTGGTTAGGTTTATTTGATATATTATGAGTTGCATGGGAAGTGTTGTCAAATTAAAAAGGATTTTCTAACCTTTCTCACTGCCTTCTGCATTAACCCTATATGAGCGTCCCCTTTCTGCTCCCTGGGTAGAGCTCCTTACCACTTTGGTTTGGCACTGCCTTAGTTTGGTTGCCCAAATAAACTTTAACAAAAAATTGTAAAAGCCTCAGTTTATCTCTGACAGGCTGTACTTAGTTTGGTTTGAATGTTTTATAGGTCTTTTTCTTTCAATTGCTAGAACCTGCAAGGATTCTAAATGATAGGAAGTGAAGAGGAGTGAAAGGGTCAGCCTCAGAGGGTGTGGGGGGACCACAGCAAAGGAAGAGGTAAAAAGTGGACAGTGCATGGGGAGGATGAGGAAGGAAGAATGAATTTCAGGTGACAGCAATCGATTGCCATGTGGGTGTGGAAATGGACCCAGAGCAGTGGGCTGGCATTTCCTGGGCATTACATGATGGTGGATGTGGAGCTCAGATCTAGGGTTCTGGGCTGGCGGTCTCCATCTGCAGGTGGCTGTGACCACAGGTGGTCATGCCGTTGCTTTTCTGGCCTTTGGCTATTGCCAGCCCAAGCAGGAGTAGTTCCTTGCTGTCCCTCCGATAACACGTGGACAATTTTCAGGTACCAACTCAATATCTGTTATGGGTCCTGCCCCCAGGCCCCAGCCCTGAGGCAGGACCCCACAGCAGACATGGGGAACCTCACAAAGGGCGGGCTGGGCAGTGTGGGTTGAGCGTCCTGGGAAAAGATGGAGCCAGGTCTTTCTGGGGCAGGGGACCCACCCAGGGGGTTTCCTCTTCCCCTCAGCTGGCCCTGCTCTGGCCTTGGCTTCTCCCAGGGCTACTTCCAAAGCCATTCCTTTTAGGGAAAGAGATTCTCAGCAGCCCAAAGAGCCTTCACCCCTGTGGTAGGGTGAATTACAGACCTGTTTAGACATGTTTTTCATATAGATCTGCACGCCTGTGGGTGTAAATAGGACCTCTTGAAGATG
>PVIY010021216.1:0-41934 GCA_004026745.1 Myrmecophaga tridactyla
AATAATAATGAATGGACACTCATGGACCTACTACCCAGATTCAAAATTAGAACATTACAGCTACCATAGAAGGTCCCTGGAGATCCTCTCCTTGAACCCCTAGGTGATCACTATCAAGAATTTTGGGTTAATAATTAGCTCATTTGCTTCCTAGGTATTTTGGGCCACACATGAATGAGTCTCTGAACAATATTGGTTAGTTTCCCTGATTCGAATGCTATAAAATTGTATTCACACCGTATACATTCTCTTCAGAGACCTGGCTTTTTCACTGAACTGTGTGTCTTTGAGACTCATTCATGTCGATGTACGTGGTTGTAGTTCATTCATGTCCACAGCTGTATAACATTCCACCATATGAATATGCCTCAGTCTAATGTTCTTTTCTACTGGTGATAGAGAGTTGGTTGTTTTCAGCTTTTCGCTCTTGGACCAGGAGCATTCTTGGTCTACAGTGAGCATTCTTTTTTTTTTTTTCTGTTTATGATATTTAATGATGTAATCTTCACTTCCTGGGTGAATTCACCTTGTCAATTCCCACTACCCCTTGGGAGCAGCCACCTCAGCATCAAAACCTGCCCCAGTTGGAGAAACCTTAGTGATTAGATGCCAAGGAAGTCACTGGGAAGGTTATAGGGTTGGATATGGGTTGGCTCCCATAGTACATTGGATCTCTTTTTTTTTTAAGGTTTTTTTTTCAGTATTACATATTTTAATTTTTAAAAAATTTATTTTATATTATCAAACCAAAACAACATACAAACATGAACATTCTTAACATACAAACATTCTGTGTATGGTGTACAATCAATGGCTCACAATATTATCACATAGTTGTATATTCATCACTACCATCATTTTTTAGAACATTTGCATTACTCCAGAAAAAAAATAAAAAGAAAAAACTACTGTGAGCATTCTTGCCATATCTTTTGCTTCATATTCAAGAAGTTCTCTATGGTATTTACTTAGAGATGGAATTACTAGGTCATAGATACATGTGCGTTCAACTTTCCTTCTCCGAAATCAATGAACTTCCAGTGGTAGATGAAAACACATTGTTTTACATTTTTTGTCAACCCTTGTTATTATCTGACTTTTCAGTTTTGCCAATCTGGTGTGTGGGAAAGAGCATCTTGTGGTTTTAATGACATTTTCCTGAACACTAATAAGGTTCAATGTCTTTTCATATGTTTATGGCCATTTTTTGTTTCCTCTTTGCTGAAATGTATGTATCTCTTTGTCGGTAGCACACCGTCTTAAATATCATAACTGTTAAATAAGCCTTGAGCTCTCATAATGTAAGTCTCCCCATCTTCTATATAATTTTAGAATGAACCTGTCAAATTCCACAAATAACTTTATTCAGTCTTAGATTAAAATTGCATTGACTGTATGGATCCGACTGGAGAGAATTGACATCTTTACAATACTCTATCTTCCAAACCAAAAATTTACTATATTTCTCCATTTATTTAAGTCTTCTTTGATATCTTTCCATATAGCATTATAATTTTCTCCCAAAAGGGCTTACTCATCTTTTGCTAGATTTAATCTTTGAAATGTTTATCTATGCTGCTACTGTAAATGGCATTTTTTAAAAAGTTATATTTTATAACTATTTTTTCTAGGGTGTAGAAAAACCTATTGATTTTTACATGCTGTTTGTATTGAACAATCTTGCCAAACCATCTTATTAGTTCTAATAATTAATGTGCAGAATCCCTTGGTTATTTGTTTCTCCTTATCAATCTTAAGACTTTTTTGTCTTACTCTTCTGGCTGGAACCACCTAAACAATGCTGACTAGAAGTTATATCAGTCAGCTAAGTTATGAAATGGTAACAAACAACCTAAAAGTCTCAGTGGCTTACAAAAAAAAAGGTCATTTCTTATTTGTATTTCTTGTCCATATTGGGTTGGCTGAAGCCTCTGGATCATCTTTACTCTAAAACCAAGGCTGAAGGGATAGCCCCTATCTGGGGCATTGTCAGAAAATCAAATATGGCAGGACCACACTATGGTTCTTAAATCTTTCCTCAGAAGTGGGACATGTCACCTCCAATTAATTTCATTAGCTGAAGCAAGTCTGTGGGCAAAGGCTGACATCAACAGAGTAAGGACATATAATCCTAAACAGGGAATAGCAGCAATCATTTTGAGTAGTAATACAATCTACCACAGGGGATGTGCCCACAAAGTTTTTACTAATGAGATGACATCTTCAAAAATGTTTGAAGACCACTAGCTTAGAAGAGCAAGTGCAGCTTTCTCTTTTGAGGATTCCAGAGCTCTATCAGCTCTGATTTCTCCTAGCTGATTGCACTTCTCCCTGCAGTCAAATGTGGACACCATTTTCCTGTCAATGATCTCTTCTTACATTTCCCTGGGTTTACTAGCTCTGCTCCTCTAGTAATGTTCATACCATTGGCAATTGAATCAGGTTCCCCACAAAGACATGTTCAAGTCTTAACCCACGTTCTTGTGATTGTGAGCCCATTTCACACTCACAAGTGTGATCTTTGAAGATGCTTTTATTAGTTAAGGTGTGGTCTCATTTGTGAATAGGGTCTTTGGAGGTTCTGTGCCTAAATTCATGTGACTGAAGGTCTGATAAAGAGAGAAAATTAAGATGCAGTTAGTGAGAGAAACTCACAGGAAGAAGTCAGAAGGCAGCAGAACCTGGAAGAGCAGATTCAAGGAGAGAGAGCTCGCCATGTGATGGGAGCAGAGATGCAAGCCAAGGAACCCCAAAGGTTGTGGCAACCCAGCACCCTGGCAAACTAAGACAATACTCTTACTCTCTGTGAGGTAGAATCTCTCACTTTATTCAAGAACTCATACAGAAACAATTCCTCCATGAATTCCTCCATGAATGATTCCTTCCTCCACTGAATAAGCCCAGCCTTCCTTACTGGAATCCCTTAAGCCCATGTCATCAAGCCATTGATTGGCTATGTATTGCTTTGTACTCTTCTCATATTGTTCGGTGCATTCAGCATATGTCTTGTTACCTCATAAAATATAAGAATTAAATTAGATCATTGATGGAAATGTCCTAACATAGTATGTGAAATGTATGTTGGTTTTATTAAGAATATTCAATTCTACTATATAGACAACAAGATAATTAAATAAGGAGGATAAGTAAAATAATTATAGAAACAATAGCTTTTGAGACGTATTAGATAGGATAATATAAGTAAAACATATATTCTGAACACAGACAAGAAGGACTAAATCAGAGTAAATATTCATGGGAGTTATAGATTCCTTAGGTCAGCCACCAATCAGTGACACCTATTCTAGTTCCACATGCAATATAGTATGTATTTGTGAGTACATGTGTATGTGAGAGGCAGAGAGAACAGGGAAGGAGGGAGAAGGAGAGAGAGAGAGAGAGAGAGAGAGAACTGGTTAATTTTATGTGTCAACTTGGCTAGGTCATGGTGTTCAGTTGTTTGGTCAAATACTGGCCTAGATGTTACTGTGGAGGTAGTTCATAAATGGGATTAGCATCCACAATCAGTTGACCTAAGTAAAGGAGATTATCTTCCATAAAGTGGGTAGGCCACATCTAAGCAGTAAGAACCGAGGGTTCCAGAGATCAGAAGAATTTCTACCTCAAGACTTCAATATTGACTATCGCCGGAATTTCCAGCTTGCCAGCTTCCTCTAAAGAATTTGGACTAAGGACTTCAACATTACCTTTACTGGAGTTTCTAGCCTTGGCCTACCCTACAGAATTTGAACTTACCAGCCCCCACAAATGTGTGAGCCAATTCCTTATAATAAATATTTTTATACAAATATACACATATAGCCTGTTGATTTTTTTTCTCTAGGGAATCCTGACTGATACAGGGAAAGATAGATAAATAGAGACAGAGAGAGACAGACCTAGAGATCTTGTTCTAAGAACACATTCCTGTGCAGAGCCAGTGCACTCGCCTGCTTCCGGTTATCCGGTGGGTGCCCTTTCTCATGAGAAACAAATAAAACAGTGACTGTCTCTGATTTAACCTCTTGTCTGCAGAAATCTTCTCTTGGGTAGGCGACTGTCATCCCACTCATGGACAGGGCACCAACAGCATCCACTACACCATGCTAAGGGGTTATATATTAGGATTTGAATCCAAGTTTTCTGGGGCTACATCCCACAGCAGTTTTCTTCTGCTTCACACAGCACTATGAGATTAATATGAGGTTCTTAAAAGAGTGCAGGTTTTTACTATGGTTTGTGTATGTGTGAAGGGATAAGATCCGAAGGGAGGGAACAACTAATTGAGAGGTTCTAGTGAAGTGGGGGGAGGGGGGCTGAGGGGGAGGGGAGATATTAGAAATAGACTTTATCTTCTTATTAACATTTTGATTAAGGTAAGAAGTCCTCTGTTTCAAACGGTTTCAGTGTCTTCTTTCATAAGCCCATTTGTAAGAAAATGCTAGAGTTAGGTTTACTTTTCTATACCCCCTCCAACAACTTTTCGGGTCCATTTTTCCCTTCTTTTGTGACCTCAGGATAATTAAGTGTCTTTTTCTCCCAAGAAGAAATGTGAAGCATGTGGTGAGCCTGCTGGCCTATTTGCTGATTTATGGGTCAAGTCTCCAGTTATTGCAGACAAAATTTGAAAGTCTCTGATTAAGAAGCCCTGCTGATTTAAGGATCGCACTAGAAATATGTGCATAATGAATTATCTCCAGATAATAATTCAACTTGTCCCTGGGTGATTCATATCACCCGCTTTTATTAAATTATCCATATTCAGGGGGCTATTCAAGTCTGCACAAACTAAGATGCAGGGATGCTCATAGTTAGCGTAAGAGATTTGACAGAAAACAGTTGTAGTAGAGAAGAACATTTACTCTAAATTTAAAACTAATTTTCACAGGGCAGTGAGTGTCTGTGTGTGACTCACACAGATGTATTTAAGAAATCGTTCTGTCTTGTACATGCTTGAGCACTCGGCTTATTTAAACAGTTTTTCTTTTTTTTTTTTTGCGTGTGAAAAGATAACCATTTTCTTGTGAGTGGTGGTAGAGAGAAGCAGGATAAAAATAATCAAATTATTTCGTAGAGAAAAATGGAAACAGCAGTCATCAAGGTCCATCTTTAGCAAAGCACATGGGCCTGGCAAGGCATTAGTTAAGAGAATGTGTCACCCTTTAAATATGTGGGTTTATTTAACAATGGAACAAGTAGATATATAAAGAACAGAACTCCAGTACTGAGAATTCAGAAAGACCTATTTCTCTTTTCTTTTCTTTTTTTTTTTTCCAGGAATGAAGATTTTGTTTTTCCCCCAATCTCTCTCTTTCTATATAACAAAAGGAAGAAGAAAAGAAAACCTTCACAAAACACAGATTCATTAGTATTCAAGAAGGCAGATACCAGGTTCAGGGAAAAGGTTCCCCCCCACCCAGAGTTCTGTGCCCTCTGCTGAGGGTCCTGGGGTGGGAATGGGGTGAGGGGTGGCAGGTTTAAACAGGGCTTAAGCCCATTTTCATCTGAAAACCTGATTGAGGTCTGCTCGTAAAGAACCTGGCTGGGAAGAGTTGAGGGGGAGGAATTTAAAGCAAGCACACAAACCTTCTGGAATCTCATCGATGCCTTCTGCTTCTCCTCCACGTTTTGATTTTTTCAGGTTATTTTAGGGTTTTCATACCTCAGGCAAGGTGATTTATTATTATTGGGCCTTTATATAACTCTTTATTTTCGCAAAGTGCTTTACAGTCATTTTTCTGTCCTTATTGCACGCCATGCCTTCTCTTTCCTGCTACCGTAATTGGTTTAGGGGGAGGTGGCACTTCCTTTCCTAGGAAGTGTTATATGAGGCAGTTTCTGAGCTCTTACCTTTGTTTCTCCTTTGCTTTCCCTTGTTTGATCTCATTCCCTGTGGCCTCCTGTCACCTTCTGTTTCTTTGCTCCTACTCAGTCCCATACTCATTTTCCCCCCCATCTCTAGCCTCAATTCCCACATTGCCCTCTTGATTTGGCCCCACTGCTAACCACCTTGGATATCCTGACATAAATTTAGAAATAACTGCTCCCTCCTTTGGCAACTTCCACTTGTAAATGCATACATTGAGGTCTTAAATTAGCAGAAAATAGTATCCTGTTAATCCCAGGCCACTGCTGAAAAAAATCATCATTCCCATCAGTATGCAAATACTCCTAGGTGGAACCATGTGACATTGCCATTTTTATGGGTCAAAAGTAGTCAAATAGTCACAGTTTCATGTGGTTCAAATGAAATACTATTCACATGTATCCCTAGTGCTCATCTGCAGGGTGCCTAGTCTTCTGGAGAAAATTCTATTGATTATTTTTAGCCAGCAGTTACAGGTTGGATGGTGTCTTCAAAGAAGACATGTTCATGTCCTAGCCTCTGGTCCTGGGGATATAAGCTTATTTGGAGATGTTATTAGTTAAGATGACACCAAATTAGATGAGGCTGGCCCTTAATCCAATGTGACTGGGGTCCTAATAAAATGGGGAAAATTGGACATGGACAGATAGACAGGGGAGAACATCACATGACAGCCTAGGCAGAAGACTGTGGATTGCCACCACTAGAAGCCAGGAGAGGAGCACGAAACAGAATTTTCCCTACAGACTTCAGAGGAAGCATGGCCCTTCTGACAACACAATTTTGGATTTCTAGTCTCCAGAATGAGACACTTAAGTCATCCAGTTTGTGGTACTTTGTTACAGTGGGCCTAGGAGACTAAGACACCAGCCAAACTCTTTGTGCTACATATTCCAGTTTTCTTTGGTGTCTGCCAATATGACTAAACCATTTGTAACTCTTGTCCCAAAGTAAACTTCCCTAAATCCTCAGTCACTCCCCTCCCCACCCTAACTGAAACCTAGCTCTCTGCTGAGGCCCCTGCCCTTTGTGGGTCTCTCAAGGGTCATGCTCCAACTCCCACTCTTAGGGTATCAGATTGGAACATGGGGCAGGTGTCCACTGGCTCTTCATTCTCCTTGAAGACTGTTCTAGTTTGCTAGCTGCTGGAATGCAATATACCAGAAACAGAATGACTTTTAAAAGGGGGAATTTAATGAGTTGCTAGTTTACAGTTCTAAGGCTGAGAAAATGTCTCAATTAAAACAAGTCTATAGAAATGTCCAATCAAAGGCATCCAGGGAAAGATACCTTGGTTCAAGAAGGCTGACGAAGTTCATGGTTTCTTTCTCAAGTGAGAAGGCACATGGCGAACACAGTCACAGTTTATCTCTCATCTGGAATGGCACCTGGCGAACATAGTGTCATCTGCTAGCTTTCTCTCCTGGCTTCTTGTTTCATGAAGCTCCCCAGGAGGTTTTTCCCTTCTTCATTTCCAAAGGTTGCTGGCTGATGGACTCTCTGCTTTGTAGTGCGGCAGCATTCTCTGTTCTCTTTGAATCTCTTTCATTCTCCAAAATGTTTCCTCTTTTATAGAACTCCAAAAACTTCTCAAGACCCACCCAAAAGGGTGGAGACATGTCATCATCTAATTCAGTTTAACAACCACTCTTGATTAAATCACATCTCCAGGGAGGTGATTTGATTACAGTTTCAGATATACAGTATTGGATAGGGATTATCCTGCCTTTATGAAATAGGATTTTGATTAAAACATGGCTTTTCTAGGGGACATACATCCTTTCAAACCAGCACAAAGAACATTCCCCATGCTCATGTTAAAGCCTCTGGGCTATTGAGACTCACACTATGTAACTATGCCATCCTCTAAATCTATTTATCTCTGTCATCTTCCAGGTTCCTGGTCACTCTCCCTCAGGAGTGACTGCCATTGTCCTCTCTCCACCTCAGTCCTGCTATCATCCTATGAATGTCACCACCTATGTAGGCAGCAGACCACTCTCTGTTCTTTCAAGTCCTTCATCTTTTCTTCTGTGACCTTTGCCTACACTCCATTCCAGTTACTCACTTCTGTGGCTTTGCCCTGGAACTGGCAACTCTTAGAACTGCATCACCTCTGAAATCTTATGTTCACACAGCCTACTCTGACCCAAATCTCCTAACCTTGCCCCTCTCTCACTCAGTTCTTCCCACCCCACCTGTTGGTATATCTCAAGGACTTCTCACTTGACCCACTAATCTCTCCCTCTATAATATCAGTTCTCTCTGATTTTCCCTACCTTTCTGGCCACTCCTTGGTCTAATTCTCCTCAGCTTAGATGTTGTGGCCCATTGCTCTGATCCTTCTCTTGCCAGTGTCCTTAACATCCTTGCTCCATTGCCTTTCCATTGAATCCATGTGCCAAATCTCCTCTCTTGGATGGATCTCACTTCCTGCTTTCTGCTTATATCTAGACACCTGAGTGCTGCTGGAGAAAATCACCCTACCAGTGTGGACATAAATCCATGATGTCTAACTCCACCTGTGCCCACTCTCCATGGTGCCTAGGAATCCCTTCATATTTCCGGAGTCAGCTCTGTCTTTCTTAGTCTCTACAGTGACTATTTCAAACCTTCTCCACTCTCAGCATACCTCTGGTCTCCCCCTTCTTCATGTACTCTTCCTCCAGTCTTTGCAGAGGTACCTTGGTTCCTTGAGAAAATAAAACCTGTCAGGTGGTAGCGCACACAATTTCTAGCTGCTAGATCTACAAATCTCTCAGCAGCTACACCTGTCTCCTGTCCTCCTGTAAGAATGGAAAGGGTGTCCCTTCTCTTCTCTGAAAGTAATCCCACATCTACTCTGGATCCTCTTCTACCATCTCTGCATCGACTATCCGTTCTTTCAATCTTTCTCTCTCTCTCTTTCTCTGTCATGTTTGACATTTCCTATCTACTAGCACCTTCCTATCAAGATTTTTAAAACACTTAAGTTTTTCTACTCTTAACAAGCCTTCATCATCCCATGTTCTCCTCCAACATCTTTCCTCCATTCCCTTCCACATGTTTCAAGGTCAGACTTCTTAAAAGTACTGTCCACATTGGCTTTTCTGTATTTCCTACCTACCAGGGACTCCTCGATCCACAACAATCTCATTTCTGTATTTGCCACACCACAGAAACTGCTCTGGCTGAGATTACCAATAATCCTTCTTGTTGTTAAACCCAATGGGCAACCTTCAGCTCATTTCCTACTTGTTCTCTTGGCATCATCTTCATGTCAAAATGCTTTCTTCCTTTGGTTCAGTGATATAGACAGTTCCAAGTTTTCCGCCTACCTTTCTGACCACTCCTTGGTCTACTTCTTCTCAGCCTGTCCTTTAAACATTTGAGCTTTTTGGAGTCTTCTAGGAAATTTTCTGTTCTTCTGTAAATGCCCTGGGGAGAGAGCTCATCCATTATCATCTGCATACCTCTCTCTTCCCTGGCTGGGTTCACAGGATGTTTTTTTTCTTTATTATTTATTGATTATTCATTTCCTTCTGGTAGGGCATCATCATTTGATGCCTGGATCACCTTCAACCACAGAACACTTTCCTGCATCTAGATATTTCTAACACAACTTCAGTTGTTGTTTTAGGATCTATTTGTCAAATAAAAGCTTATTGCTAAGTAACTACATTTCAATGGCAGTTGATCTGGTATGAGAAAACTTTCAGTAAGATCCTATTTGTGTTATATATATTATATTAGTCCATATAGTCCACTAAGCCAATTGGACTTAGTGGTGGTCATTTATATGAACTAATTTTGATTTCTTGAATGAAGTCTCAAATTTCAAATTATTTCCAGAAAGCCTGTTGGGCTTTACAAAAGACACTTGAGATTCTTCAGTGCAAATGAAAACAGTCCAGCTGGTGATATAATGAGCAGAAAGAACCTGAGACTTATTTTGGGTTACCCAGTGACATTCTGAGTCATAGCACTGATTCAATGAGGCTTAGAGATAGATTTAGGAAAATGGGTTATGTGGTTATCCTCAACCAACAATAGTGCCATAACTATTTAATAAAGTGTGTGGGGTGCAGAATGAGTATGTGACTTGAATATGGTGCATCAGCCTTGCAAATAAGGCTGCATGTCAAACGAATGGTAAAAGAGCTGTCTTCATTCACTGCACGATCTCTAAATCTCTTGGGGTAAGGGAAGGAAGGCTTTAAAATCTTGGTTTTGTACTTACTTTTCAGGTTGCAGAATATAGATTTGATAGCAAACACTCTCATCTTGTTCCACTGATTGAAGCCACTCAGATACTGTTTCCAGATGGCTCATCTTTGCTCGCCAAATGTGTTTAGCAAGAGGAACAACACACCTTTAAAATGCCTATCAGAGGAATTTAATCGTAGTATAAAGACTCCTAGGGTGAGGCTGGTTGGCACAATCCTGCCCTGCTCACCATTACAGGTTTATTTAATGTATTCTGCACAGCAACGCTTCACGTGGCAATGAGGATGCTTGATTTGGGCATTAGGATGTTTCTGATCCTCCGAAAAGCTTTTCTGCCTCAACAAGTTGCAAGCCTCCATGGAGTCCTTTGATGAAGCCATTTATCTTGGTGCCAGCAGCAGGATGTGGGAAGAGTGCTCATGGGAAGGTATGCAGCGGATTATGCATGTTTTTGTAGAGTCAGAAGATTATTACTGACAATCGGCTTGGAGAAGATTTAGGTTATATGCCCTCCTGTGTAAGGCCACTGAACTGCCTTTCTGGAAGCAATGAGAGTTAGGAAAATACAGAGGGGTCATTTTACCTTAGCCTCTTGCTGCTTCCAGAGGGTTCTTTTATCAGGAGAGACTGTAAAACAATTTGCAACGGGCACCGTACCCAGGTGATACAAGAGCTTGACTGAAAATTTGAGCAATAATGTCTGTTCATCTGTGGTCTGCCCTTCTGGGTCACAGCGTCTGTGAAAACCACAGAATCCCTGGTCAAAATATGAAACAACAACTTAAATAGCAGCTGTATGGGTTAAGTTTTGCTGTGTAACAAACTTTCCCCAAACTTGGTGGCTTCAAATAACAATAATTTATTTAGCATAGAATTTAGCAGGCTGCCTGGGCTGGCTCCAGTGACTCCTCCACGAGTCCACAGTTGGTTGGAAGGTCAACTGGTCGCTGGATGATCTAGGATAGCTTCACTCACACGTCTCGCAGTTGGCTGGCCGTTCCTGGTTGTTGGCTGACTGTGGTTCTCCTCCATATGGCTCTTATCTTCCAGAAGGCCAGTTCAGACTCATTTACATTGTAGCCTTAGGATTCCAAGCACAGCACTCTATTGTGCCATCAGCTAAAGCAAGTCACGCGGCCATCCCAGATTCAAGAGATGGAGAAAAAGGCTCCATATTTTGTTGGAAAAACCTACAACACCAAGAATGCAAGGGTGTGGGGGTATGGGTGGGAGAGAACACGTGACCATTTTTATAATCTACCACAGAGACATTTAGAATTTGTAGTGTTTTCACATACATTAATCCTCACTACAACCATGGAAGACAGGCTATGATTCCCTCTTTACAGATGAGTAAACAGGGTCAGAGAATCTGAGTAGCTTATCCAGGTAACAAGCAATAGCATTTTTGCCCCATGCCATAGCAGCCTGAATTGCAAAAATGGAGAACCTCACTGTTATACCATTAGCTCTAAAATCACACCCTTGACATCTCAGCATTTAATTTTTTGCTTCTGATATCAGGTGGTTCCCAAATTTAATGAGAATCTGAATCATCTTCCCATGTTTGCTAAAATGCAATTTCCAGGACCTTCACCAGAGATTGTGATTCAGTCAGTCTGCTGAGGACCAAGAATCTGCATTTTTTAAATAGACAACCCCAGGAGATCTTGATGCAGGTGGCCCAGCCTCCACACTTTGAGAAACACTAGCGTATTTTATGATACTAAGTGTTCACAACATGGCACGTTTTCATACTGAACTGGAAAGCCTACACGCCACAATTCCTTTGGTCAGCTCTTCGGCTCTATGAGTTAATAGAATTGGGACAGTTATTTAACTTCTCTGACATCTTTGTCTTGACATCTTCAAAATAGGGATAATAAGAAAGACCCCCACAGGGCTGGTGTGAAGATTAAAGGAATAAAGCCCATGAAGCACTGAGTCAGGTCAGAATAGCTGCTCAGTAATGGTTGTTTTTCTTCTCCTTTCATCCTGAGAAACTATAGGACTAATTGATAAGCAAGTAAATGAGAAGTGGAAAAGATATTTCTAGAATGCGTTGCAGACTTGCACTGTCAATGCCCATAAATGAGAGACGATGGCCAAATATTCATCAGCATCTCAGAAAGAGCATAGCTCTGTTTGAGAAGAAAAAAAAGTATTTTTTCAGAAGCTTAAGAATCATGACCAGACTGGGTGGCTGCCGTGGCTCAGCAGGCAGAGCTCTGACCTGCCATGCTGGAGGTCTGGAGTTCGATCCCTGGTGCCTCCTGCCCATATGCAAATTAAAAAAAAAAAAAAAAAAAGAATCATGACCAGAAATGGTTACATGCCCTTTAGGCAACAGCTGTTGTCATTAGAGACCAACTATAAGTGCAAGAGACACAGAAGGGCCGGTCATGCCTCAACCCTTCCAGTCTTTTCCAAATCACTGTGAACTTCCGGTGTCAGCACTATTGACTGTACGTCTCCAGAGAATGACAAAACGTATAATGACTCTCTATTAAGACCTGGCCTCACCCAAGTGAAGTGTGTCAATGGGGATAGAATTCTGACAAAATATTTCCTTATAAGTAATTTAAACGAAGGCTTTAAAACACGGCAACATGTAGTAGGTTATTTCCAGATCCAGCGGGGCCTTTTTTGAAGCTTCTGTGTTATAGTGATGAGCAAATAGCTTGTTTCCTGCAGTTTTGCTATTTCGGCACTTTCTTCCCTAATTTTTACACTGCCGTTCTCCCTTGCATCTCCAGCCAGTCTGCTATTCTTTTTCCTTCGTAGCTTCTGTCTTTGTAAATTTCATGGTTTTCTTTCTTTGTTCTTTCTTCCTTATTTTCTCACAAAAGAAAAAGTTCCCTTTTTACCCGAACAACCAGAATCCAATTTAAAACATGTACCTTTATTCTCTTTTTATGGTATTTGCATCCCTATCTGTGGTCGACTCTCTGTACCAGTAGATGGAGCACATCTCCTATGTTAAACCCCACTGTAGGTCTTAGGGTGGGGTGTTTTCCCCCAGCTGTCATTTTTGTTGCAGTGAAATAGTAGTTGGAAGCTGGTGTAATACAAAGCAAAACCCCTAATCTTGGTTAGACTAGAGCCTTTTCTGATTCATGTCGGCAATGCAGGGCTGCTCTGGATAGGCGGTAGCTGGAAAATAATGAGGGTTTTGTGCATGTGTGCCAGCTTGAGCAGTGTGTTCTTTTTTTCCAAAGACTTGGCAGCCTTGTGCCCAAGGTACCCTTTCTTTCTTCTCTCCTTTTCTCTCCTCCCCACCTCTCTTTTTCTTGCCTTCTCATTCTTCCTTGAAGATACACAGACTCTCCTTAGTGTCTAGGCTCCCAGTACACAGCGATGTGCACTTGTCTGATGACCTCAAAGTAAACTCATAGTTTGTTGGAGGTGGGAGGGAACTTGAGCATCATCTAATACTAAAAGCAATAGACCCGATTGAGAAAACCTTCTCGACCAAAAGGGGAAGAGGGAAATGAGACAAAGTGTCAATGGCTGAGAGATTCCAAACAGAATCAAGAGATTATCCTGGAGGTTATTCTTACGCATTAAATAGATATCACCTGTTTAGTTAAGGTGTAATGGAGAGGCTGGAGGGAACTGCCTGAAAATGTGGAGCTGTGCTCCAGTAGCCATGTTTCTTGAAGATGATTGTATAATGATATAGCTTTCACACAATATGACTGTGTGATTGTGAAAACTGTGTGTCTGATGCTCCTTTTATCTACCTTATCGACAGATGAGTAAAACGTACGGAATAAAAATACATAATAGGGGGAACAAATGTTAAAATAAATTTAGATTGAAATGCTAGTGATCAATGAAAGGGAGGGAAGGGGTATGGTATGTATGAATTTTTTTCTGTTTTCTTTTTATTTCTTTTTCTGAATTGATGCAAATGTTCTAAGAAATGATCATGATGATGAATATACAACTATGTGATGATATTGTGAATTACTGATTATATATGTAAAAATGGAATGATCATATGGTAAGAATGTTTGTGTATGTTGGTATGTTTAATAAATAAAATAAATTTTTTAAAAAAAGCAGTAGGATCCAGATTAACAAAGGCTTCATGTTGGGATTTTGGGCAGCCTTTGCCTTTTGATCAGTCTGTTGTTTTTGTTGTTATTGAGCTTGACAGTGATTGTAATACACTATCCCTATTGTAAGACAACAATACCACAAATTCCCAGGCCCTGTCCCTGTCCTGTAGCATTAGAATCTTTGAGTTTCAGGCTTGGGAATTTGCACTTTTAACCAATTCCCGCAGGTAAGTCTCATACACATTGAAGTTGAAAAACCTGACAAGAAATGTTGGTGATTAGTGATTCTTTGCTGCACCTTACCTATTTTGGCTGAGCCTCCCTCATTTTTCATCCCCATCCCGAGGAAAGCAAAGCTAAGAAAGGCATGCATTTGCAGACAAGTCCTTGGAGCACTCATGACTGGGAACCAATAAAGTCCGGTTGTTAGTTTTTTTTTTTTTTTGGAGTGAGGGCTGGTATTTTGTTTTGTAAAAATACTGAGACATCCCATAAGATACCAGCTGGTAGTTGGCTCATTTGCAGCAAGTTTCATTTGGGGAAAGCCAACCACTTGCTCCTCCTATGAGCAACTAAAGGATATTTATCCTGAAACATTATGAAAACCTTGGGCTGGCATCTTATGGGAGATAAAATGGTATGATAAGACAATGCAAGCAATCTCTCTTTTGTCCCACAGATGTTTGAAGATCCTAATATTTAACATTTATACCTGGAAGTACTAAAAACCCCAAATAATTACTGCTTAAATAACTAAAAATGTTAAGATTTGGTTGATTCCAAGATATTTTCCAAGTTTCTAGGTTTCTCCAAGCTAGGTGTTAAGGGTTTGTGGCAGAGACTGCACATGATTTCATTTCTCCCATTTTCCTTAGTAATGGAACCTTCCTTATGTTCAAAGACTGCCCCAGATCTAATAAAGACCACATTTCCGGGTCTCCCTTGTGGGTAGTTGTGGCCATGTGACTAAATTACAGACAGCAAAATGTAAACAGAAATGTTACATGAGGTTTCTGGGAAGGCTTGCTTAATCCCCATTTTGGAGGGGCCCCCCCTTTTTTTTTCCTCTTGTTCTGTCCTGTGTGTTGAATGTGAGAGTGAAAGGTAGAAGTTGAGTGGCCATGATGTACAACAAGATGTCTTAAGTTTGAAAACCAGTGCTGAGGATGGCGAAACAGAAAGATAGAACTTGGGTTTCTGATGATCTTATCCCTGAAAACACAATCTTCATCATCCTGAACACACACTCTTCAGACAATCTTTTGTGTAGACACAAAAGAATAAACTACCTGTGCTTTGCCACTAGCATTTTGAGTTTTACCTTCCATCTGCAGGTGAGCCAAGTCCTGACCAATACTTGTTATAAACCCCCCCTTCTATAGGGATTCTCAAACTTTAGCCTGCATCAGAATCACCTAGGAGACTTGCTAAAACCACAGATTTCTGGGCCCCAACCCCAGAGTATCTGATTAAGTAGGTATGCTGGTTTGAAAGGATGTATGTCCCCTAGAAAAGCCATGTTTTAATCTAAATCCCATTTCATAAATGCAGAATAATCCCTATTCAATACTGTATGTTTGAAACTGTAATCAGATCGTCTCCCTGGAGATGTGATTTAATCAAGAGTGCTTGTTAAACTGGATTAGGTAGATGCGTGTCTCCACCCATCTGGGTGGGTCTTGATTAGTTTCTGAAGTCCTATAAAAGAGGAAATATTTTGGCGAAAGAGAGAGATTCAGAGAGAACAGAGCAGAACGACATAGCCACAAGAAGCAGAGTCCACCAGCCAGCAACCTTTGGAGCACCATGTGTCCTTCCATGAAAGAAACCCTGAACTTCATTGGCCTTCTTGAATCAAGGTATCTTTCCCTGGATGCCTTAGATTGTACGTTTCTGTAGACATGTTTTAATTTGGGACATTTTCTCAGCGTTAGAACTGTAAATTAGCAACTTATTAAATTCCCCTTTTTAAAAGCCATTCTGTTTCTGGTATATTGCATTCCAGCAGCTAGAAAACTAGAACAGTAGGTGTACCAGTTTGGGACTATCATGTACCACAGAAAAGCCATGTTTTAATCCTGATCTGGTCTTGTGAGGCCAGGCCCATTGTTTAGGGTAGGAAACTTTGGTTGGATTGTTTCCGTAGAGATGTGGCACACCCAGCTGTGGCTGTGACATTTTGGTTAGATTACTTCCATGGAGATGTGACACACCCAATTGTGGGTTTGACCTTTTGATTAGATGGAGAGGTGACTCTACCCATTCAGAGTGGGTCTTGATTAGTTTACTAGAGTCCTTTAAAAGGGAAAACATTTTGGAGAAGCCTCAGATGCAGAGCAATTGCTTCAGAGCTCATAGAGACACGGATGTTTGGACATGCTTACAGAGCTGACAGAGCCAACATGAGACCTCAATGTTTGGAGATACAGGGCCCAGCAGACAACATCATGTGCTAAGCTCATCATAAGATGCTAAACAAGCCAAAACATGGAGATAGCCAAGGGAAGCCAAGAGATGAAACTCAGCCCTGGAGAAGCAAAGTGAGGAACCCTCACAGGAAACAGAGGCTGAAAGCAATGGATCCCAGGAGCAAGGGACCAGCAGATGTCAGCCAGGTGCCTTCCCAGCTGACAGAGGTGTTCTGGACAGCATCAGCCTATCTTGAGTGAAGGTAACATCTTTTCCTGGATGCCTAAATTTGGACATTTTTCTGGCCTTCGAACTGCAAACTTATAACAATAAATTCCCTGTATGAAAGTCATTCCATTTCTAGTATATTCCATTCTGGCAGCTTTACCAAACTAATACAGTGGTTCTGGAGTCAAGCCTGAGAATCTGCATTTCTAACAAATTCTCAGGTGATGCTGATGCTGCTGGTCCTGAGAGTACACTTTGAAAACTGCTGTTCTATCAAGATCGTTTTAAATTTCACATCAGGTTCCTACTCTCTAGCCATTTAGGATCAGCACAGGCCAGCTAATTTCATATCCCTTTTCCCTCACCTCAATAAAATTAATACTTATTCTACAATCTGTTGGCTCACAGCCAAGTCACTTTTAGATTACTTAGCATAGGAACAGTGCCAAATCTGAGTTATTTATGACTGTTTCTTTTTGTTCCCCATCTTAATTCCTCTCCAATCTTCTAACCAAGATATGCCAACAACTTACAGAAGCCTCTTACATGCCACAAGGAATTCTTTTACTATAACCAGTTCAGGCTGTTCAATGATACAAGAGAAAGCATTCCATTCTCCTCATTCCTGTTGGATAAAAGATCCTTCACTTATATCTGCTGGGAGGAAAAAAATCTGTGTAGATGGAGATTTTTGCTTTTCCCAGGAATTGATGTGGACAAATGTATTCATTTTTATGTACTTAAACGCTAGTTGGAAATTGGCACCTTGTAGTGGTTTCTATCCAAGGTGAATGATGTATTGCCCTTTGTTACTTATGCTTGCTGCGAGATGTTTCTTTTTTGCACCTTTTGCAGGATGGGTTAAATCCAGCCATTACCTTATAGCCCTTCCCACCTTCTCCATCCCATCCCCATTCTGAGGAAATCTTCCTAACTCCATTAAACAGTGTACACTGGGGTCATGTGCTGGTTTGAAAATATTATGTACCCTGGAAAAGCCATGTTTTAATCCTGTTTCAATCTTGTGAAGGCAGCTGTTTCTTCTAATCCTGATTTGATATTGCTGAGTGGAAAGTTTTGATTAGATTATCTCCACAGAGATGTGACATGCCCAATTGTGGGTATAATCGTTTGATTAGATGGAGTTGTAACTCCACCCATTCTAGGTGGGTCTTGATTAGATTACTAGAGTCTTTAAAAAGGGGAAACATTTGGAGAAATGCCAAAAATGCCAAAAATGACAGAGCCGACAGAAATTTCAGAGCAGAGCTGACACTCCAAACACTTGGAGAACAGAGACACAGATGTTTGGAGATGCTTGGAACCCAGAAGGTGTCACCATGAGATGTTAAGCAAGCCAGAACCTGGAGAGAGCCAAGGGAAGTCAAAAGATGAAAGTCGGCTCTGGAGAAGCCAAGTGAGGAACCCCCACAGGAACAGAGGCTGAAAGCAATGGGGCCCAGGAGCAAGGGACCAGCAATTGCCAGCCACATGACTACGCAACTAGCAGAGGTGTTCCTGATCTGTTGACCTTCCTTAAACTAAGGTATCTTTCCCTGGATGCCTTGGTTTGGACATTTTTATAGGCTTAGAACTGTAAACTTGTAACTTATTAAATTCCCTTTTAAAAGCCATTCCATTTATGGTATACTAGATTCTGGCAGCTTTTACAAACTAACACAGGTCAGATGTACCTGAGTTTGAAACCAGACTCAATTGCTTACTTGCTATGTGAATTTGGGCAAGTGACTGACTTTGCTCAGTTTTACACACCTCATTTGTAAAAAAATTGCAGCTAATCATGTGGCTCTCATAGGACTGAAGGTAACGATGAAATTATATGATTTAGCCCAGTTCCCAGGACTTAGCCCAGTTCCCAGCTCCTGGTAAGTGAATAATACCTGATATCTATTATTATTAATAGTTGTATTTGAATCCATTGAGGAAAAAGTCAGTCCCTGTGTGACACCTGATTCAGGAGCCATAGAGGAAAAAAATGGACCCATTAGACTTCAGCAAATTAAAAACTTTTGCTCTGTGAAAGACTCTGTTAAAAGGATGAACAGATAAGCCACCCACTGGAGGAAATATTTGTGAATTGCATACACAATAAAGGACTAATATCTAAAATATATAAAGAATTCTCTAGACTCAACAGTAAGAAAACAAACAGCCCAATAAGGAAAAATGGACAAAAGACTTGAACAGAAACTTCACCAAAATAAGATATATGATGGCAAATAAATACATGAAAAGGTGTTCCATATCACCAGCCATTAGGTTAATGAAAATTAAAACCATGATGAACCACCATTACATATCTATTAGAATGGGCTAAAATAAACATTACCGATAATACCAAATACTGACAAGGATGTAAATACTGAATCTCTCACTTATTGTGGGTAGCAATGTAAAGTAGTATAGCCATTCTGGGAAGCAATATGGCAGTTTCTTTAATATATACACACACACACACACACACACACACACACACACACACACACACACACACACACAGTGACTGTGCTAGTTTGACAGTGTTGTGTACCCCCAGGAAAGCCAGGTCCTTTAATCCTAATTCAATATTGTAAGGTGGAAACCCTTTTGATCAGATTAGCTTCACAAAGATGTGGCATGCCTAATTGTGGGTGTGGCCTTTTGGTTAGATAGAGATGTGATTCCTCCCATTCAAAGTGGGTCATGATTAGCATTCTGGAGCCTTTAAAAGGGGAAACATTTTGAGGAAACCTCAGATGCAGACGCTTGGAGAACAGTTGCTTCAGAGCTGACAGAGACACGGATGTTTGGAGATGCTTGGAGTGCTGACAGAGAGAGCAGATGCCTAGGCATGGGCAGAGCCTAGCAGATATCACCGCATGCCTTCTCATGAGGTGCTAAGCAAGCCAAAACCCGTTGTGTCCCAGAGGAACTAAGTGAAGGCCCACAGATGCTTAGAGAGGAAACCACTGACATCAGAAGCTAGAAGCAATAAACCTGGAAAAAGGACCAGTAGACTCCAGCCATGTGTCTTCCCAGCTGATAGGGGTGTTCTGAATGGCATCAGCCTTTCTTGAGTGAAAGTAACCTCTTGTTGATGCCTTAATTTGGACATCTTCATGGCCTTAGAACTGTAAACTTGCAACTTAATAAATCCCCTTTATAAAAGCTATTCCAATTCCGGTATATTGCATTCCATCAACTTTAGTAAACTAATACACTGACTGTACAACCCGGAAGTTATCGCACCCCTGGGCGTCTAGATAAATGAAAACTTATGTTCACAGAAAAGCTTACACGTGAGTGTTCATAGCAGCTTTATTTGTAATAGCCCCAAACAGCAAACCCAAATGTCCTTCAATGGGTGAATGACTAAGCAAATTGTGGTGCATCTATACTATGGAATACTACTCAGCAAATAAAAAGGAATGCGCTACTGACACATGCAACAACTTGGATGGATTTTAAGGGCATTATGCTGAGTAAAAAACCTCAATCTCAAAAATTACATACTGTATGAGTCCATTTATATAGCATTCTTGATATGACAAAATTATAGATATGGAGAACTGATAAGTGATTGCCAGGGGAAAGGGAACGGAAAGGGAGGGAGTGAAGGAGGTGGACGTATGACTATAAATGAAGAAGCACAGAGTTCCTTTGTGGTGATGGGACAGTTCTGTATCTTGATTGTGATGGCAGTTATGAACATTGATATATGTGATAAAATGTTGTGGAACTATACACAAACATTCAATAAAATGAGTGCATGCAAAAACTGTTGAAATCAGAGCAAGACCCATAGGCTAGTTAATGGTCTTGGGCCACTTGATTTCCTGGTCTTGATAACCCCCTCCAGTTATATAAGATGTCACCACTGGGGGAAGCTGGGTGAGGGCACATTGGCGTGCACTATTTTTGCAACTTCTTGTGAGGCTCTATTTTTGAATAAAAAGTTAAAAAAAATAACAAAATTTCAGTGCCAATATCAGAGTATCAACAGCCAAACGAATTGCTAAAATGAGTGGGAAAGCCCTCAGTAATTTTGGTCTTCGTGTTGAAGTCACTGGATAAAAGCTAGATTTCAAAGAGACATATGACTGATAATGAATTTTTCTTAAGATGATTACTAAGTTGTGTTTTTTTCTCTCTCAGGATAGCTACATAGCATGTTTTCATCAGTGCTCCAGCATCCTACAGAATATCGAGTGGAAATAAATTTTCAAAAGGAACTCAGTACTAAAATTATTCTCTGATCACAATATACTCTTTTCCCCATTAGACAGATGTCTACTTTGTTAGTCATTTTTGAGCTCTGAAGCAGCAATGCTAAGGTGGCTTTTGTAGCACCTTTCCTAAGCATGAAGAGTTAAAAGTGGATGGCAGCATCAAACAGCATTAAAAAGTCACCCAGAGGTGTATCCAGTGAATGCAACAGAGCAATTCAGCCCTTAAGCAGGAACCTTATTTATATGCCACATTTCAGCTGGGAAGAGATTTTATGACCATATCTTAGAGCCTTAAAGATGAAGTCTATAATATAAACACCCAGCAGCATTAACTCTAACAGCACAAGGCAGGCTTGGCACATACCCTCTCTTACTATTTTTGTTCTCTTTTGCATGAAAGATATTTTGATAGTCAATGTAACACTTCCATTTTTATGATTCTCATAGCCGAACTTTTAGATGTGATACAAAGCTATGCATAAAGTTGCATTAGACACCTTAATGTATATTTTAATCCACAGACTAGATTTGTACTTTGGGTTCTAGGGTGGACTTCCATCACTCCTTTCCCTCTGACAAGACAGAGTTCTGAGTTTATGTCAGGCAAGCAAATGTTCATTCTGATTCACTCTGGCTATTCCTTACCATCTGTTTCCTTTTGGGGTATGCTAGTTTGAAAGTATTGTGTACCCCAGAGAAGCCATGTCCTTTAATCCTGATTCAATATTGTAGGGTGGAAATCTTTGATTAGATTGTTTCCATGGAGATTGGCCCACTCAACTGTCGGTGTGACCTTTTGATTAGATGGAGATATGACTCCGCCCATTCCAGGTTGGTCTTAATTAGTTTACTGGAATCCTTTAAAAGGGAGACATTTTGGAGAAAGCACAGTTGCTTCAGAGCTAACACAGACAGAGACATTTGGAGATGCAGAAAGAAAATGCCCCCGAGTGAGCTGTTTGAAACCAGAAACCAAAGGACCAGCTGACAGAGGTGCTCTGGTCACCATGACCTTTCTTCTTGCATGAAGGTATAGTTATCTGGATGCCTTAGTTTGGACATTTTTATGGCCTTAGCATGGTAAACTTGTAACAATAAATTCCCTTTATAAAAGCCAACTCATTTCTGGTATCTTGCATTTCTGGCAGCATTTACAAACTAAAACATGGAGTTACTAGCTAGATGCGTTTGATAAACTTAAGATAAGGCAGCAGGTAGAGAAGGTAACAAAAGCCCTATCAAATATCTGCTTTCTGCAAATCCTGCAGGCCTTTGTATATGCTGTTCCCTCTATTTGGAGTGCTCTTCCATCCTCCTCTTGCACCTTAAACTATTACTTCCCCCAATTTCTAGTTAATTTCTAATCATCCTTCAGAACATAGCTCAAAACTCACTTCTAAAGGAAGCCCTAGATTAGCTCAGGTCTCCCATTATACTCTCTGCTGGCATCTGGGCCTTCTCTTTCATACCAATTTATCACAAATCTAATTATTTAATTAACTAATTAATAGTTCATTCTGGTATTTCCTGTCTCCTCTGCCACACTGCAAAGTCTATAAGGACAAGGAAATGTCTGACTTAAAGTGATATGTATCCCCTATACCCAGCACAGAGTAGGTATTCAACAAATATTTGTTGAACGAATTGAAGAGTGAATGGAGCCCAAAGTGGAAGCAGTGAAATGGTAATAATCATAATATCTAATAGTTATTGAGCATTCACTATACGTAATGCTAGGCATTGTGTTGAATGCATTTCATATGTTATATCATTCAATTTTTAAAAAACCCCTAAGCGATGAAGTACTGTTATTATCCCCATTGAACAGACAGTAAAACTGAGGCTTCAGAGAGTTTAAGGAAGTTGCTCAAGATTTATAACTCATAATGTTTTGGAGTAGCTTAACAGCTTCTTTTAGTTTCTTTTTCACTCCTTTCTTCCTTCTCTAGCGGCACTGTATCTATACTCACCTTTCCTCTGTGGGGAAAACTCCTGATGTAACATGGAGAAAAGTAACTTTGTTCTAGATGCTCCTTAAGGACATTGCTCCCTAGGGAGAAGCTGCTTCTAGAGTAAGTATTTGATGGGGTGGCCAAGGGCAGATCAAGTTGCCTGATTCAGGGCTTCAATTTATCTCTTGGCAGTCTGTGTGTGTTTGGATGATATGCAGGTTCAAAAGAGCTATTTTGCTCATTCTAATATATATGATAATATTGTACTTTAGTTTAGAGAGTAGCCTTTTTATCCAAGGGTCTAAACGTTCTTTTACAATATAGCAATTTCAAAAAACCCAATCTAGTTTTAAATACAGACGCACAGTACCATTGAAAACAAAATATGAAGCAGCAGAATCCTAATATTTAGATTTTTTTTTTTCAAATCTGACTCACGGTCCTCTCCCTACCAAAGCCAGCTGACGCCATCCTCGTGACTATCATGGTTTAACAGTTTTAAAATATAGGTTACATACCAAGTAGGCTGCAGTAGTGGCATTTGGAAACACAATGAAAAATATACGGCTTGACTTTTCATCCCCTTCACACCCTCTGCATTTCCCTTTTGGAGAGCTCAGCAGGAGGTGTAGTAGAAAGAAAATCAGCCCCAGAAAGGAAAATAGAATTTTGCCCCTTGTAGAAAACAATGTGCAAACGCAATCTGTTGTTCTTAATTCAGGTTCTGATTCTCAGGCCTGCCCTTTTATGTCTATCATTTTATTTTTGTTTAATAGTGATTTTCATTTTGAAGCTTTCCTGTCGTTAACTCTCCTTATGCCTGTCTTTCTACCTCTATTCTATTTGATGCTCTGGCTCCAGCTTATTTTCTTGTTGTTCTTGATGACCCTGGCTTTTTGGTCACCATGTTTATTTATTTATTTATTATTTGGGGGGTGCATGGTCCGAGAATCGAACCCGGGTCTCCCACATGGAAGGTGAGCATTCTACCACTGAACTACCCATGCACCCCACCATGTTTATTTATTTTTAATCTGCATCCTTTCCAAATTCTCCATTCCACTCTTGGTATCCCAGATCATAGTTATATCTTTTTTTCTCAACTCCAACATATTGCTTTCTAAACCCCGAGCCTTTTGGTTAACTAATTTTATTTCCTTAATTAATCCCTATGTATCTTGTTTCTAAAAATATCTCCACAATTCTTGCCTGCCATGCCAGAGACCCAGGATGATTCCCAGTGCCTGCCCCTGCAAGGAAAAAAACAATCTCTCTATAATTTTCTTTAGTTGAGTTTCCAACTCCATATTTCTTTTTGAGGCTCAGCAGAGCATTCTCTTACTTACTGTATTCTTTCATTGTTGTGCTTAATTACCAAGGCTTTTCACCTCTGTTCTTGATCTTCAGATATACGTGTACTAAATGATCTGAAGCAGTGAATGAGGGTAATGGAAGGAGCACTGGATCTGGAGTCGGAGTTCAGCTCAAGTCTGAACTCTGCTGTTTACTGAGTCATCAGAGCCTTATTTGTAAAGCGGAAATAATGGTATTACCAGCCTCTCTAAGGGTTCAAATGAGATAAAATACATAAAAATACTGTGAAATTCTCCTACTCAAGGGATATCTAGTCTTCATGGAACTGTTATTTCCATTAAAATGGTACCTCGTTTCCCAGTTACACAAAATCAAAGTAAAATGATGAAAAATGTTAAATAAACCATTAAGGTTTAAAATCTTATTGACTTCTCCAAGAAGTTCTAATTGACCTCTTGGTAAAGATATCTTGGTAATCTTGGCACAGAGAATGCAGACTGTATCTACATCTCTTGACTATAGAATGTACACTAAGAAGTCATATCTTTGAGTCAGGGGAGGCTGTGGAGGAAGGGGCAATGTATGCAACTTATTTGCAAAATAAAACTCACAGATTGAAAGGGATCTTACTCTCTGGGATTCAGAAATTGTCACTCAGCTTTTCCACACAGGGGTAGAATCTTATCTTAATCATTCATTATGGAGATTGTACAAACTTTGCATAAATACTTTTAGTAATGGGTACTTACTGTTTCGAGAAGCAACCCATTTCATTGCCAGATGTCCTTGTTCTGAGCCAAACTACCCATACCATTCATCCGCTAATTCACGGAGTGTTCACCCAGTAATTCCAGTGACTGCCAGAACAAGTCCAATTCTTCTCACCTGTGGAAGCTCTCTCCCACCCCTCTCTTTCATATAGGAAAGCTGATGCACAGTTAGTAAGGGATAGGAGCTGGGATTTGAACTCGGGATGCCTAGCTCCAAAGTCTGCAGTCTTTAACCACTATACTATGCTGCTTTTGAAGTCTTGATATGCCTGAATGACTACTCTTAGTTCCAGGGTGCCCTTTTCTAAAGGTTAAAATTCCTGTCCGTTTAACTGTTTCCCATCATATAATAAGACCATGAATGCTCTTCAACGTATCAGACTGCTCCATTTGGCAATGGCTTCTACCAACTGGAGTGTACAGAGCTGGATACAATGCTTGAGACTTGTCCCCATCATAGAGAGCTGAACAGTGTGATACCGCTGAGTAGATCACTTGCCTTAGGGACATGGCTGCTGTTGCTGGTTTTAGATAGCTGTCTTGGAGTCCATGAATTCTCCGGCAGGAGCCAATAAAGCCAATAAGTTAGTTTTCACGTGTGTCTCAAGAACCTCTATGACTTAATTTCTTTTCAGGAAAACTGCTGAGGATTTCAAGATAAACCATCAATAATGAATTTCTCATTGTTATATAGATGTTGGAGGTATCTGTTCAACATGATGGAAACTATGCATCCATTTCCATATAGAATATGTCATGTTTGTACAAAAGATGGAATATTGGACATCAAGCTCTTCCTTACAATTTTTAAAACTTTTAATTGAATTTTTACTCTGTGCTCTACATGGCAAATGTTTCACATATAGGACAGTCCTGTGAGGTATGACTATTATTATTCCCAATTACAGATAAGGATACTGAGGTACAGAGAGGTTCATTAATTTGTCCAAGGTCATACAGCTAGCAAGTGGCAGAACCAAGATCTGAACCCAGGAAGTTTGGTTCTGACTCTGTACAGCCTAATCTACCTGAGCTGTGCTTAATTGGAAAACATTACTTCTGTTAGTTAGCTATTTTTCCCCCAAAGAAAAGTTCTGAACAAGACCTTACACCAAAGTTCCTCTTTCCCAAGTTTCCAAGGTCCACTCCATGGAACATTGGTATCTTAAGGTGATCTGAAGGGAAAAAAGAGTTCCATGTTTAAGGTCACATGGTTACGTGCCAGTTTTAATTAGCCCCTTTGACCATAGGATGGTTTGATTCAAGTGTAAATGACAGGTTTTTTTTCTCCATGAGATATTGTACAGGAAAGCACTTTGCAGATGCTGAATGCATTGTACCTACTCATAGCTTCTCAAATTATTCATGAATATTATGTACTTTAAAATGCCATTTAAGACAGTTGCTTCTCCATTTACATGTTCTTTATAAAGTACTTAAGTTAGTTAATTTATGGTTATCAACAGTGCTACTCCTATAAGAATGATGAACTAAGAAGTTTAAGAATTTTTTTTCACAGTTAGGCCAAATGTGGAGGCTATGTTAGAATAGAAACAATTGCAAAAGACAGGAAATGGGGAAATTTTTAAAGCGTGTAATGATACTTTGTAATTTTCTGAAGCAGAAATTCAGTTGAGCTCAACTGTCTATGCTGCTCAAAGAAGCATGGAGGAGAAATTTGCATTAGTTACGATGGACTGCTCCTGTGTATACTTAAAATAACAACAGCAACAAAACCCCAATGAAGAAATTCTAATAAAGAAAGTCTCTAAATCAATGTTGTGTTTTAATGAAACAACTAATATGAATATCTGAATCCATCTTTATTCTTTCTTTTCAGGCTTATTTTCAGCTAACTTCTTTTCTCCTTTTTGTCCCCTACATGGTATGAATAATTCCTTCAGGTGTCCATACCCATACCACCTCCCTTCACATGACATATTTTCAGAATTATCATGGCCCACTTATAAGCATCACTTTGGGAGACTAAACAAATTAAGGCCATTCATTCTCTCTGTGTAAATGACATTCTCAAAAAGAAACTGAAGAAAACCAATCCATTTGGTATGAGACAAAATAAAAATGACGTGAAAACTGGGCATAAAGTCAACCCAAGCAAGTCTGTACTATTTTTATTATCATCTTCCTGAAATGGAAAGTAAAATAGAAAATACAAGAACCTCAATATCTGAGGCCAGTTTGGGAAACTGTACTTATATTAGCAACATCCAACAGTGTTATCAGCACTGAGCGATTCCTCTCATCTCAACACAGCAGCCGACTCAGAAAATCACACCTTCCAGGGCATGAGATTTGTGACACTTAGTGATGCATGTATAATTGGATAAAAATAGTAATTACTGCAAGCTTTATTTTTATTTTCTTCTGTATTTCTCCAAAGGAAGAAATACTCATGGATCATCTCCTGCTGCTTCAAGAGAGCTAGGGCTGGCTCCTTTTCAAAGAATGCATGGCAGGAATTTTTCAAATCCCAGTCACCCCAGTGCCATATTCCTGACAGGGGAGAAGTTGTGCTAGCAGAGCCCTCAGAACCTCTTCTTTCCATCACAAAGCAGCTGGAGTTGCTGGAAGACCCCAATCACCTTCTCTCAATCAGATCTCTTTACCTTCTCTTATGCTCCACTTCTTACCCTCCTGGATGCTGCTTCCAGACACATCTTCCAAAGATATGAATCATATAATGTCCTTATTCTGCTTAAAATCTTACCATGAAAAAAAAATCTTACCACAGCTTCTTATTGTCAATTATTTAAAGCATAAACTCCCCAGCAGCCATCCAGAGAATATATTTACGAGGAAATCCAGCTCCATCCTCTCAGGAATTACTTTCCTCTTCTCCACCTCTCGAACCCTCTGCCCTTCCCTTGCTCTGTTCCAGTGTTCTGCCTTTATTGGTGTGTTTTCCCTCCTTGAACTGCCTTTCCTTCTCCGCTCTGCCTATTAAGATCCTTGCCTTCCCTCCAGTCCCTACCCACTTTCCACATGGTACATTATGCCTTGTCTCTTTACTCTCCTAACATTCAGATGGAGGCCTTTTGGGCAAAAAAGGAGCCAAGATATAAAAAGGTAGAAGGGGATTAGGGTTGATAGTGGAAATGGGAGTGTTTAACCTTCACTTTTCATTCACTGTTGTCTAAATGTATAATTGTCACATTTCTTTCCATTTTCAGCAGCACCTAGATGGCTTATGGCATCTTGAACTTGAGAAAAGTGGACTTGCCTATTTTCTTCCAAAGTCCCCATTCATTCTCTTGATAATGATGCCACCACTTCATTATGGAGACTTCATAATGGAGTCTAAGTAAGATTCCATTTCTCTGTGTGTACTTAATTCTACTGTAGCACTTATTGCATTGATTTTAATGTTGGTCTCTTCAGCTAATGTATGAATACGTAGAGGGCAGGGTACCTAGCATCTAGTACAGTGCCTAACCAAAATGAAGTCCTCATATATAATTGTTGAGTGCATTGTCAAATAGCATGTAGTCCTAGGTTTCTCCATATGACTTTTTCAGAATTGTTCATTGGTCTATATTCCTGAGTACATCTTTCTAAAATTACAGAGACCTCAACGGTCAAAGGCTCTGTGTCTCTAAAATTGCACTGGAATAGCCCACCACTACCACCACCACCACCTCCAACACATACAAAAGAGTGTAATAGATACACTAGAGATCATGACAGAGAGTAGAAGGTCAAATATGTGGACTGACCAAGAGGCTACATTTACATCTTTATTCCTCCTGCTCAACTTCTAATGGATACATCTTTGGCTTGCCGAGCTGAAGTATAATCATTTCTCAGGACATCACTTTCAGGTCCAGCCAAGGATACCCATCAGTAGAGCCCATCATCAACTGTAATTTACCAGAGCTCTAATTTGGCTGTTATCACTGAACTATTTTGTAAGAAAGGTTGATAAAGCAGTGCCCTTGCCTGTTTCACAAGCTGTAGAGAGCTCCCCCTCCAAACCTCTCCTGTAAATTTCAAAAACCTTTCTTTTTTATGTCCGTAAGTTCCAGATTAGGTCTAAATAATCACTGAGGGTCTGGTGTGATAGAGACATAATAGTAGAGCAACAATCCTACAGGCCAGATTTCTGCTTTTGATAAAACTATTAAAATTTTTTAAATCCATTGAATTTTAAAAATCCAGTTGCCCAATTTCTTAAATCCATGCATAATTGAAAATGAAAAAGAAAATACATGTAATTCTCTTAGAGGACTAAATGTAGGAACCAAATGCATGAGAAAAGATTGTCATATTGTTTCATGTATTCCTGGATATATGGTGAACTTGGGCCTTGATCATGCATTTGTGATAATTGAAAGCATGGTACTTCCTATGCTTTTGCCATATCCCACTTCATTACATTGTACTATGTGGCTTCTCTATCCTAGCCAAATTGCTCCACAACTTGTTCCTGAAAACTCACATTCTGACTTCTGCCTAGAATTCAACTCTCTCCCCCACCCCATCGTCATGTCACCCTTTTCTAAGTCATGCTTTTTCTTCAAGACCTAGATAAAGTCATACTTTATTCATGAAGCTTTCTTCAATCATCTGAATCCTGTTTTGGTCATAAATTTTATTTCATTTATTTGGCATTTATTACATCTTACCCTGCTAGAATAGATCATTGTACCACTCGAGGGTGAGTCTTGCACGACTCAAAGCATAATCCTGTTCATACTATAAAATACCCATTAACTCTTCATTGGATGATGAGTCAATTAAATCAATGATTATTGTGTTTTACATGCAACAAAATTGCTTGATGCTATGAGAAGTTGGGAGATAAGAAATAAAGAGATATGATGTGTTTCCCTTCAAACCTTATCATCACTGAGGAGGAAATCAAGAAAAAAATTTCCATTTACAGTAGCAGCCAAAAGAATAAAATATTTAGGAATAAATTTAACTGAGGATACAAAAGACCTATACAAAGAAAACGACAAGAAATTGCCAAAAGAAATCATGGAAGATCTAAATAAATGGAAGGGCATATTGTGTTCGTGGATTGGAAGACTAAATATAGTTAAAATGTCAATTCTACCCAAATTGATTTATAGATTCAATGCAGTACCAGTTAAAATACCAATGACTTACTTTATAAAAACAGAAAAAACAATAACCAATTCTTTTTAGAAGGGCAGGGTGCCCCAAATAGTTGAAAATATCTTGAGAAAGAAAAATGAACTGGGAGGTCTTACACTACTTTAAAGCATATTAAAAAGCTACAGTGGTCAAAACAGCATGATACTGGCAGAAAGATAGATATACTGACCAATAGAATAGAATTGAGTCTTCAGAAATAGACCTTCTCATATAAGGACAATTGATCTTTGATAAGGTGGTCAAGCCAACCCACCTGGAACAGAGCAGTCTCTTCAGTAAATGGTATTTGGAGAACTGGATATCCATATGCAAAAGAATGAAAGAGGATTCATATCTCACACCCTATACAAAAATGAACTCAAAATGGATCAAAGCCTAAACATTAGATCTAAGACCATAAAATTGTTATAAGAAAATGTCGGGAAATATCTTATGAATCTTGTGATAGGAGATGGCTTCCTAGACCTTACACCCAAAGCATGAATAATGAAGAAAGAAATAGATAAATGGGATTTCCTCAAAATTAAACACTTTTGTACACCAAAGAACTTTGTCAGGAAAGTAAAGAGACAGCCTACCCAATGGGAGCCAATATTTGGAAAACACACATCAGATAAGGGTTTAATATCCAGAATATATAAAGAGATTCTACAACTCAACAACAAAAAGACAAACAACCCAATTTAAAAATGGGCAAAAGACATGAACAGACATTTTTCAGAAGAGGTAATAAAGATGGCTAAAAGGCACATGAAAAGATGCTCAACTTCATTGGCTACTAGGGAAATGTAAAACAAAACCACAATGAGATATCATCTCACACCTACTACAATGGCCATTATAAAAAAAAAGAAAGAAAGAAAATGACATGCTGAAGAGGATGTGAAGGAAGAGGTGCATTTATCCACTATTGATGGGAATGTAAAATGATGCAACCACTCTGAAAAGCAGTTTGGTGATTCCTCAGGAAACTAAGTATAGAATATGATCCAGCAATCCCATTACTAAGTATATATTCAAAGGAACTGAAGGCAAAAACTCAAACGGACGTTTGAACACCGATGTTTATAACAGCATTAATTGCAATTGCCAAGAGATGGAAACGGCCCAAATGTCCATCAATGGATGTGTGGCTAAACAAGCTGTGGTATATACATAGGTTGGAATATTACACAGCTGTAAGACAGAATAAAGTCATGAAGCATGTATCAAGGTGTGGGTGAACCTTCAGGACATTATGCTGAGTAAAATTAGCCAGAAACAGAACAAATACTGTATGGTCCCACCAATATGAACTAATATTAATGAGTGAGCTTTGAGAGTTAAAGTGAAGAACACAGGTTATCAGGAGATATAAATAGGGTAGAGATTGGGCATTTGGTGCTGAAGGAATACAGATTGTGCAACAGAACTGATTGCAAACATTCAGAAATGGGTAACAATTACTACCTGGTTGTAGTGCAATAATATAAGTACGCTGAATAATGCTGAGTGTAAGTATGGTTGAGGGAGAAGGGCTAGGGGCATGTATCACACCAGAAAGAAAGGTAGAGGATAAAGACTGAGACAGTATAACTTAGGAATGCCTAGAATGGACAATGTGTAAATTAGGAATACCTAGAATGGACAATGATGGTGATTAAATGTACAAATATAAAAACATTTTTGCATGAGGGAGAACAAATGAATGTCAGCATTACAAAGTGTTAAAAATGGGATGCTATATGGGAAAAGGTGCAATCAATGCAAGTGAGGGTCTATAGTCAACAGTAACATTGTAATATGCTTCCACCAATGTAACAAAGGCATTATGCCAAAACTAAATGTCAACAAGTGGGGAATAAGGGGGAAGGGTATGGATTCTTTGCAGAAAAAAGGAAATATCTTCATATAGATTGTGGTGGTGAAGGCATGGCTATTTACTTAGGTTGGATTGTATGATGTATGACTAAAACTGTTTAAAATAATGAAAAAAATAAACCTTACCATCAAGCAAGGGATGCATGTGTGTATACTAATGACTTTAAAGCAAGATAGAATTTGTCATTACCTGGGGTTGGAACAGAGAGAGGGGTTGACTGCAAAGGAAATTGGGGGGGGTGCAATAGAACTGTTCTGAATCCTGACTGTGGTGATAGATACATGGCTTTATTCATTTGCCCAAACTCATAGAACTATACTCCTCAAGGAGTGAATTTTACCATATGTAAATTTTAAAAAGGTAAATATGATAAGTGCACTAGGTAGGTGTTCAAAGAAAATGACATGAAAGGGAAAAACAATTAATTCTGATTGGGAGATTGGAGAAGCTGGGCTTTGTATGGTTCCTAGAATTTTGTCAGGTAGAGAGTCAGTGAGGACAAGTGCCTGGAGAGAGGCAAATGTTGAGAACTTTGATAAGTAGTCATTGGTACATTTGGGCTGGAGGGTAAAATTGGTGAACCAAGAAAGAATGTATAATGCTAGAAAGGCAAAATGGGGACTAATTTGGAAAGACTTGATTCTGTAAACAGAAAAGATCCAAGAAAGTTGCGTGGTGGTATGTGCAATGTGGTCAGAGCTTTGTTTTAGAAATACAATCCTCCTCCAAGAAATTACTATTCAACAGAGGTAAATTCAGTGCCCTGGTCCATAAAGCAGGGTTAAATATAATAATAGGTGACTTTTACCTATTGAGTGAGTTAAAACCAAACTTATCTAAGATATAAAAATCAAAATAACAGTAATTCTGTTTCTAAATTCTTGGCATTTTCAAAGTTCTTTATATGCATTATTTATCATATTACCAGCAATGCTACACCAGGAAGGTTAACTGGTATGTTCAATAGCATTTTCTTGGTCAGTGAGGACTGTTCCTGCTTCAAATCTGAAATAGTATCAGGTCATTCATTTATTTGTTTATTCATTCAAAAATATTTATTGATTTCCTGCTCTGTCTAGACACATGAAATAAAACAGTGGACAAAACAAAGAAAAATCCCTGCCCTCATAGAATTTACATTCTAGAAGGAGAAGAGAGACAATTAACCAAATAAGTAAAAAATATGGTAGGTTAGGGGGCGGTGCGACGGTGGCTCTGTGGCAGAATTCTCGCCTGCCATACTGGAGACCTGGGTTCGGTTCCTGGTGCCTGTCCATGCCAAAAAAGAAAATATATGGTAGGTTAGGAGGTAATGGGTGTTGCAGAGAGAAATGAAGTAGGACGGGAATAGGAAGGAAAGAGAAGCAAGATTCAGGATGGCTTACTGAGAAAGTGATTTGGATGAGGTGAGGCAACAAATTATGAAGGAGGAATAATGTTTATGATAGACTGTTTGCAAAAATGGCCACAATAATTCCCATCCCTATAGCACACCCTTGGTAGCCCCTTCCATACTACGTCAAGGCTTGGCCATGTGATTTGCCTTGGCCAATGGGGCAATAGCAAGCATAACCAAAGCAGAATTATGAAATGTATTAAGTGCTGGGGCCTGTTCTCTTTATCACTTTCTCTCTCATTTCTCTTTCTGTCTCTCACAATCTCTCGCTGCTCTCAGAAACCCTGTGGCCACCATTATGTGAAGGAACCCCTCCTGCTTGAGAATAAGAAACACGTGGCCGAGCCATTACGCCCTTGCCTCATAAACATCAAGCCATTGCTACTGTGGCATGAAAGCAGTCAGAGATAGCAAATAAACAAATGGGCCTGGCTGTGTTATGATAAACTTGTATTTACGAAATGAAGTGGCAGGCCAGATTTGGCCTGCAGCCCATAGTTTGCCAACTCTTATCCTAGACCATCCAGCCCCAGCCAAGCTGGCCCAGACCAAAAGAACTCTCTCCAGTCAGCTCACAGAAACATGAGAAATGATAGTTGATTGTTGTAAGGCACTTTGTTTTGGATTGGTTTGCTGCACAGCAAAAGCTAACTGCTACAGTATTCCAGACAGAGGAAACCAGATACAAAATCCTCAGGAGGGAGCATGCTTGGGATGCGCTAGGAATTGTAAATAGAGGAATGTTGCTGGGGCAGTATGAACAAAGAGGAAAACAGTAGGAGATAAGAACAGAAGTAACAGGATTGAGGTGGATGGGACAGGCAGATTGTATCGAGCTCTGAGGGCCATTGGAGCAAAGGAGAGACGAGTTGACTTATGTTTTTAGAACCTGTCTGGCTGCTGTGTATTGTAGGGTACAAGGGCAGAAACAAGGTGGTAGGTTAAGAGGTTATTTTTCCATAGTTTTGTTTTTTGGGGGTGCATGTCCTGGAATCGAGCCTGGGTCTTCCATATGGAAGGCGAGCATTCTACCACTGAACCACCCGTGCACCCAAGAGGTTATTTTTATAACCTGGGAGGGAAGTGGTGGTAGATCGGATCATAGTGTTAAGAGTAGAGATTGTGGGAAGGAGTCAGAGTATGACATGTTGTGAATAAGATTTGCTAATAACTTGGATGGGCAGCATATGAGAAAGAGAGAAATTAAAGATGACTTCATGGCTTTTGTCCTGTACAACCGGAAACTTCCACTAATTTGAGATGGGGAAGACTCAGTGGTGCAGGTTGGGGGGAAATATCAGGAAGTCTATCTGGCACATCACGTTTAAGACATCTATTAATCATTTGAGTAGGTAGTTGTATATATGGGTCTGGAATTCAGGGAAGAGGATTAGACTAGCGATATCACACATAAGGTCATTTTAAAGCTATGAGATTGATGAGATCACCAACTGATGTGCATATACACAGATAGTGGAAACAAAAGCCTCAAGAACTGAGGACGTTTCAACACTAAGAGGTCAGGGAGATGAGGAGGAATTGAGGAACATCAAAAGGTAGGAAGAAAACCAGGAGAGTGCAATATCCTAAAGACCAGTCAAGAAGACATTCTAGTAAGATGGTCAAGTAAAATGAGGAGTAAGAATTAATGCTTGGATTTACCAGTATGGAGATCATTGTCAAGGTCTTGACAAGTTTCAGTCTTTATGGAGTTATGGGTGAGTCTGATAGGCATGGGCTTTAGAGAAGTTAGGAAGACTAGAGTAGGCAGAACACTTTTAAGGAGTCCAGCTTGGAAGAAGAACCAGAGAAACTTCAGTAACCAGAGGTAAAGTGTGGTTATTAGAAGGAGTTTTAAATTGGAAGGATGAAAGATATTACATTTTTTTCTGAAGAGAGTGTTCCAATAAAGAGAGAAAATTATAATGCAGAAAAAAGTGTGGCCATCTTAGACCCATGCAGCCCCATTCAAGCCACCAGATGACCTCAGCAGTATGACTCAGGTGAAAAACAGAAGCAAGGTCCTTGGGTACACAAGAAGGGATGGGCTGTAGAGCAAAAATAGAGGGGTTGGCCTTAGATAGGGGTATGGAGGATTCATCTAGTAACAAGAGAGGAGGTGGAGTGAATGTGCCCAGGTGCTGGTGGGTGGCTAGGTGTGGTAGAAAGTGGAAGTTCTCATTGTTTCTATTTTTTTTTCAGTGAAAAAGGAAGCAAGGTCATTAGCTGAGAGTAAGGGTCAAGAGGAGGTGCAAGTGGTAAGAGGTTAAAGGAAGAAGTCTTATTGTTACAGTAAGAACCACAAGTGATTCAGACCCTTTCTATTTCCCTCCTCACTGATTCTGGGCTTGGCCATGTGATTTGATTTAGCCAGTAAGACTTTGGCAAATATGATGCAAACAGAGGCCTAAAGAATGCTTGTTTCAGGAACTTCTCCTACCACCATGTGAAGAAACCAAGTGCTGGAGACATGTGACCAAGCCAACAGCCAGCACTAACTGCCATCTTAGACCAACCAGCCCGATTTGAGTCATCAGAAGAACACAGCTGCATGAGTGACACCAGGCAAGTCCAATAGAAACCCCACTCAAATTGCTGACCCACTGAATCAGGAGCAGATAAAACAATTACTTCTTTAAGCCACTGCATATTAGGACGGCTTATTATGTGGGCTGACAGATACTGAGGAAATGGTATTAATGATGGGCTGACAGAGTAGGAAAGGGAGTAAATAAATGAAATATGGAAATATAGTATGGACATTGTTGGCACTAAAGTAGCATTTAAGTCACAGTCATTAATTTCAAGTGTGTTTAGTCAGTATAGTTGTTGTTGTTGTTTTCTCCAGCCATGTTCAGTTGCATGGGTGCAGGTGCAGAATTGGGGAGAATTGGATTTAACCTGGTTAGGCATTTTGCCAAGCAAGTACAAGATAAGAGGGCCTCAGGTAAAGTGGACGTGGATGCACGAATATGACTATTGTGATTTACCGTGGGATCTAAACTGGGAAAATAGAGGAGATCAAGGGGATGAGGGACAGTGAAAATGTTGTGGGACCAATTGATTAGATTTCCCAGAAGGTTTAAAGGATTATTGGCATCAGGGCACTAGAGGAAATGAACTACAAAGAGAGGAGTTGGTGGTCAGAAAGTGGGATGCACGAAGTAGAGATTATTGAAGGAGTTGGATTATCATGGTCTATGATATGACCATAGCAGTGAGTGACAGAGTAGGCTGGAGAAAAAGATCATGGGAGGAAAAGAGATCAAGGCACAAAGAGGAAACGTTGTAGAATGATCATTTATGTGGTTGTTGAAATTGCTAAAAGTTAAGACGGGGTAATATTGGAGACGATTATAATCAGCCAGGAACTAAGATCATCAGGAAGTGTCGGGTGAGGGAGTCTCAAGAGAACTACAACAAGAAGGTGTAGTGGGGCAGGGCATAATAGGTTAATATTAGATTCTAAATTGGGGAGTATAAGGGACAGGAGGAAGAATGGTCCTGAAGTATCAATGAAGAACAAGAACGCCTACCCTACCTTTAGGTCCAGTGTGTGTGGGGAAAATCATCCACCACTTGAGAGGGCTGCAGGGGAAGCAATGTCCTTAGGGGAATTCCAGATTGTGGTTAGAGTGAGAAAGCAAAGGTAATGTTCAGAAAAGAGGCCGAGGGTGGTCCATAAGCTCTAAAGAGCACAGCTGAATGGTTTCAAAAGTGAAGAAAGGTGTGAGAAGGGGGTAGAATGGAAGAGGTGCACAGCCTTATGAGAAATAGGGTGTGGAGGATGAGGGGTGCCTTGGGAGTCTGGAGGGAGGGGGGAGCAGTTCTTGTGGTGGCTGTCTTAGTTTGCCAGCCTGCTATGACAAATACCACACATGGCTTGACCTAAACAACAAGCATTTATTGTTTGATGGTTTTGAAGATTAAGGCATTGGAGAGGCCATGTTTTCTTCCCAAACTCTGTAGAAGTTTGGTGCTAGTTTTCCATAATCTTGAGGTTCCTTAGCTTCCATCTCTCCCTCCCATCACATGGTGATTCTTTCTCCTTCTGTCTGCTCTTCTGGTCTCTGCTGACCTCCCAGTTCTTCCTGTGGCCATCTCTTTATAAGGCTTCCAGGAGTATGTATTAAGGCCCATACTGATTTAGTCTGGCTGCACCTAAATAGGATCTTAGAACATCCTATTCGCAAATGAGTCCACACCTTAATTGATACTACATCTTCAACAGGTCCTATTTACAAATGGGTCACACACATAGGAACACAGAGTAAATTAAGAGCTCGCCTTCTGTTAGAGTACATAATTCAGTTTGTCACAGTGACCAACACAAGCAGAGACAATTTGAGATTAGAATTTGTGGCTGCAAGGCAGACAGTGATGGTGAGGCTGTCAGTTTGGGGGCCAGGAATTGTCCAGGAGACACACTCCATCTACCTATGGAGACCTGGAGGTCTCAGAAAGGGGTGGCCATGTTTTGTTAGTTGAAAAGCCCAGTAGGTAAATGCCAGGCTGGCATCATTCTTTGATTCTGTTCTGACTCACAAGCATTCCCTGGGAATGACTGACTGGTTGAGGTACATCAGCATCCTTCAAACTTCAGGGGTTGCTAATAAACTTCGTTCTTCCAAATGCCTGACAAAAACGGTGAACCATTTTTGAAGGGAAATAAGAACTGTCAGAGCTGAGTCTGATGTTCTTTCTCTGAGAGGACGGGTGCAAGCCCTGCATTTCTTTGATGTTGTTCTAAAACAGTTGTGCCGGTACCACAAGTGGCTTTGATGTTGTTCTAGTGCTGCTGACATCCTGACATCTTGGCTTGTATTCTTCTGAAGCAGCAAATTGAAACAATAGTCAAACTCTGATTTAAAAAGCAAAAGGACAGTAAGACCTTATATAAAACTGTTCGATGCCACTCTCCTGATTAGAGAGAATGCTCTCTCTGGCACTTTGAATACAGGGTCATTTGTCATCCATTTTAATATTCCTTTCAGGTTTCTGTCGCTGGGCAGCCTCATCATTTCAGGATTTCTCCAGGAGAGGACTTACCAATCCATTCCTGAGGCTCAGATCCAAATATGCCTCTTGCCTTTACACTTAAATCATCTTCCATACCTCCATACTTTTCCATCTTTTACCATCTTACCTTCAGTTACACTCCTTCTTCTTCCTTTCTTGCAGGATGAGCCCTCTCACTTGCTTTTGTTCTCAGTTCTCCCATGCCCTGATGTGGAAGTCTATTTCATGCTGTTTTCACTTTCACATCTCTTTCTCCTCTTATAAGGTTCAGCTTAGAGCTAACTATCTCCCAGAGGATGATCCAGGTCATGGCTTTTCAATCAGTAGGCTATTCTTTCCTTTACTTCTTTGCCCTCTGCTTTCCATGCACATTTATAGACTCGAAGCATGAGTAGAGGAAATAAAAGAAAACCGTTTTTGGAGGGGGGCACTAAATTTGCTTTGTTCTATGGTGGACTTGTCATACTTTTCATATGTAACTTTCTGCAGGACAGAGCGTACATTTCTGCCAACCTCAACACCTTTATGGGTTGATCCATAATGGTCATGATTATGAGTAGTGTTTTAGCTTGCTAAAGCTGCCGGGATGCAGTATACCAGAAATGGGTTGAGTTTTTCCTTGGGGATTCTTTAGGTTACAGATTTACAGGTCTAAGGCCATGAATATGTCCAAATTAAGGCATCAAGGGTAAGATACCTTCTCTGAGCCCAGGCTGCTGGCACCCAGGGTTCCTCTGTCACATAGGAAGGCACATGGCAATGTCTGCTGGCCCTTCTCTCCTGGTTGTGGTTTCAATGGCTGTCTTTAAAATGTCCCTGGGCATTTCTTTCTCTCTTAGCTTTGCCCAGGGCATTTTATTTCTGAGGTTTCTCTCTCCATGAGCTCTCTTAAAGGACCCCAGTAAAGGATTAAGATCCACCTTGAATGGAATGGGTCACATCTCCATGGAAACAACCTAATCAAAAGGTCCCACCCACAATAGGTCTGCACCTACAGGGATGGATTAAAAGAACATAGGCTTTTCTGGGGTATAAACATAGCACATTCAAACCAGCGAAATTGGGTTCTCCATCTTCCTGTCACCTTCAGATCTTCACTTATTTCTCTAATATCTTAGAAAAATTTGGCATTTTACTTTTCTCTGAAAGTTCTTTCCATGAAGCGACAATTTACAATGCGATCACTTTCCCTTTGCTGCCAAGAAGAAGTTAAATACGTGAAGTGGGTTCTCCACTCTTAGATCAGGGGTGAACTTTCCCTCCTCTCTTCCAACAAACCCCTTTCTTGCCATAGCTTTATTTTCGGTGAGATGTACATTGACAGTTAATAGCGAATCTCTAGTGTGGGGGTCCCTGCAAATATCAGAGGCTCCCTGGGCTTCAGCTAGTTTGATGCCTTGGGAGTCCTTAGTCAGGGATTTTAGGGGCCTGTTGGTAACTGTGTCAATTGGAGTCCTTCCCAATTCTGGCATCTTTGAGATCCCCCATGCAAGCAACTCTTCTGCTGCATCCTGGACCCCTCTGTAAACAAGGAATATTGTCAAAAGACTTTCCAGAGTAGGGCCAGACCCTAAACACTTCAGGCCTCTAGTCCTCTTTTTCCCTTCTTTACAGTAGGTTTTTTTTTCTCCCAGTCAGTCCCTCTTGGAAGCTTCCTGAAGGAGAAGTTGAGATTCTCTGTGAGCAGAGAAAATTCTGTTGGTGAAGGGAAGACCTTTCCAGAACAAACTGAGAGAAGGCAGCTCAGTTGCCTGGTGGTGAAACTCACAGCTTATCTTCACCAGGAAGACATATTGTTGTCCTCTTTGTGAGAACTGGGATGGTATTTTTAGTCTCCCCACTGCTAAAACAAATAATATACAATGGGTTAGCTTAAACAACAGCAATTTATCGGTTTACTGTTCTGAGACTAGGACAAGACCAAAATCTAGGTGTCAGCAAGGCAACACCTTCTTCCTCAGACTGTGGTTTCTGGAGCTGGCTGATGGTGATCCTTGGGACCTTGGCTTTTTCATCACATGGTGATGCACATGGTAGCATCTTCTCCTTACCCTTCCAGGTTCCATTGACTTCCAACTTCTTGCTTCCTATGGCTTTCCCTGTGCCTGAATTCATTCTGCTTATAAAGAACACTAGTAAACCAGATTAAAGCCCAAACTGATTCAGTTGGCCACACCTTAACTAAAAATAACACCTTCAAAAGGTCTTATTTACAATGGATTCATGCCCATAGGGATGGATTAACAGCAAGAACATGTTTTTCAAGGGTACATAATTCAATGTTCACCAGATAGTTTTTTTTTTTTGCTAAGAAAACTTAGTTTATTGAAATATGACTGTAATATAGGAAAGATAGCTAATGTGTTAGACTGTGAGATATTAATGCTCTATACTTCAGCTAGTGTGTTTAAAATAAGTCTCTCAAGTATTTTATTTTATTAGGAGTCATATCATTAGCTTTTTTAAAAAATTCATCCTCATGATCATTTCTTAGAACATTTGCATCAATTGAGAAAAAGAAATAAAAAGAAAACAGAAAAAAAGCATACATACCATACCCCTTACCCCTCCCTTTCATTCATCACTAGCATTTCAAACTACTAAATTTATTTTAACATTTGTTCCCCCTATTATTTATTTACTTTTAATCCATATGTTTTACTCATCTGCCAATAAGGTAGATAAAAGGAGCATCAGACACAAGGTTTTCACAATCACACAGTCACATTGCGAAAGCTAAATCATTATACAACCATCTTCAAGAAACATGGTTACTGGAACACAGCTCTACATTTTCAGGCACTTCCCTCCAGCCTCTCCATTACACCTTAACTAACAAGGTGATATCTATTTAATGAGTAAGAATAACCTCCAGGATAACCTCTCGACTCTGTTTGGAATCTCTCAGCCATTGACACTTTATTTTGTCTCATTTCTCTCTTCCCTCTTTCGGTAGAGAAGGTTTTCTCAATCCCTTCATGTTGAGTCCCAGCTCATTCTAGGATTTCTGTCCCACGTTGTCAGGAAGGTACACACCCCTGGAAGTCATGTCTCATATAGAGAGGGGGAGAGCAGTGAGTTTCCTTGTCATGTTGGCTGAGAGAGAGATGCCACATCTGAGCAGCAGAAGAGGTTCTCTTGGGGGCGACTCTTGGGCCTAAAGCAGATAATTTTTTTACTCTTCACTTCTCTCTGGAGGTGTCAGCCCTGAGTCACTCCTTGATCTACTCTCCTAATGGGTAAGACTGAACTTGCCAAGGAAAACTTCATTTTTAAAAAATGTATTTTTAATGTTAAATATAACATATATACAAAGAAATGAAGGAAAAAACAATGATTTCAAAGTACACTTCAACAAATAGTTACAGAACAGATTTCAGAGTTTGGTATGGGTTATCATTCCACTATTTCAGATTTTTCCTTCTAGCTGCTCCAAAACTCTGGAGACTAGAATAATTTTTTTTTCCTTTCTGTGAAAAAA
>PVIY010021217.1:0-42776 GCA_004026745.1 Myrmecophaga tridactyla
GCCAGAAAATTCACAAATATGTGGAGGCTCAACAACACACTCTTCAACAACCAGTGGGTCAAGGAAGAAATTACAAGAGAAATCAGCAAATAATCTCGTGGCAAATGAAAATGAAAACACAACATATCAAAACTTATGGGATGCAGCAAAGGCAGTGCTAAGAGGGAAATTTATTGCCCTAAATGCCTATACCAAAAAAAGAAGGGCAAAAATCAAGGAATTAACTGTCCACCTGGAAGAAATAGAGAAAGAACAGCAAACTAACCCCAAAGCAAGCAAAAGGAAAGAAATAATGAAGATAAGAGCAGAAATAAATGAAATTGAGAACATGAAAACTGAGAAAATCTACAAAACCAGTAGTTGGTTCTATGAGAAAATCAGTAAGATTGATGGACCCTTAGCAAGACTGACAAAAAGAAGAGAGGGGATGCAAATAAATAAGATCAGAAATGGAAGAGGAGATATAACCACTGACCCCACAGAAATAAAGGAAGTAATGACAGGATACTATGAACAACTTTTTGCTAATAAATACAACAATGTAGATGAAATGGACAACTTTCTAGAAAGGTATGAACAACTAACTTTGACTCGAGAAGAAATAGATGACCTCAACAAACCAATCACAAGTAAAGAAACTGAATCAGTCACTAAGAAGCTCCCCAAAAAGAAAAGTCCAGGACCAGATGGCTTCACATGTGAATTCTACCAAACATTCCAGAAAGAATTAGTACCAATCCTGCTCAGACTCTTCAAAAAAACTGAAGAGGAGGGAAAGCTACCTAATTCATTCTACAAAGCCAACATCACCCTCATACCAAAGCCAGATAAAGATATTACAAAAAAAGAAAACTACAGATCAATCTCTGTAATGAATACAGATGCAAAAATCCTCAACAAAATTCTAGCAAATCGAATCCAGCAACACATTAAAAGAATTATACATCATGACCAAGTAGGATTCATCCCAGGTATGCAAGGATGGTTCAACATAAGAAAATTAAGTAAGTAATACACCATATCAACAAATCAAAGCAGAAAAACCACATGATCATCTCGATTGATGCAGAAAAGGCATCTGACAAAATTCAACATCCTTTCTTGTTGAAGACACTTCAAAGGATAGGAATAGAAGGGAACTTCCTCAAAATGATAAAGGGAATATATGAAAAACCTACAGCTTTCTCTTTCTCTCCCTCCCTCCCTCCCTCCCTCCCTCCCTCTTCCTCTAACCTCCCTCCCTTGCTCCCTCCCTGTGCTCCCCAGCTCTGGCCCCAAGCTGGCTGGGCTCCGCACTGCACACTCTGGGGGTGCCACAGCATTCGTCGGATGGGGCGGCAGGCTGCCACTGGTGGCCAGAATCCACACGCAGCCAAGAATGTAACAAGTAATCTGTTGGAATAAAACCTGCAGTTGAACAACTCATGCAAAGGCACAAGGTCAATCCCGCTGTCCCGAGTCCCCACTCCCAGGCCCTCTGTATACAGTGATACTTTGGTCTGCCATGGAACCTGGCCCTGCCCTGGCCTGGCGTCTGCTCCTGAGCCTGCTGGCTGATTGCCTGAAAGTTGCCCAGTCCCGAGACTTCACCGTGAAAGACATTATCTACCTCCATCCTTCAACCCACCATATGCTGGTGAATTAAGTGTTTCACCTGTGAAAAGGCAGTAGACAATTAGGAGTGCAACTGATGGGCTCCGGACATCTATTGTCCTTGAGGGCCATGAGGAATAGGGTGCTGAAGAAATCTGGGAGAATGCCATCTTGGGAAGCTGCTTTCCCCACAGCCCTTTGGAAGTGGTCTAGACCTCCTGCATGGGATCCTAGTCCTGTTTTGGCTGGGAAATACTGACGAAACAAGTACCAAAGACCTTTAACATGAACTCAATCAACTACATCTTAGACAAGAGAAGGAAACCAACTTTCAAAATGACCTTACCAGGATAATCATATGCTCAGATAACAGAAAAAATTATGAAACATACAACAAACAACCAAGCCAAATGCTCAAATAAAAATGACAGAGGAGATAACAGAATTTGGAACAACTAATCAAAGATGTTCAAACAAAGGGTGTAACAGATGGTTCAGTGGTAGAATGCTCACCTTCCCTGTGGGAGACCCAGGTTCAATTTCCAGATCATAAACCCCTGCCCCCAAAAAAGATGTTCAAACAAATCTCCTAAATAATTTCAACAAGATGGCTAAAGAAATAAAGCATATTAAGAAGATACTAGGAGAGTATAAAGAAGAATTTGAGAGAACATAGAAAAATAAAAAATCTTGCAAAAATGGTATCTGTAATGAAATTAAAAGTTATAGTAGACACATATGCAGCAAATTTGAAGAGGCAAAAAAAAAAAAAAAGATCAGTGAGCTAGAAGACAGAGCAACCAAATGTGAACAGGCAAAAGAACACATGGAGAAAAATGGAAAGATTTCAGCAAGGTCTCAGACAAATAACTGACAACATGAAGTACACAAATATATGCATTACAGATATCTCAAAAGGAGAAGAAAAGGGCTAGGAAGAATATTTGAGGAAATAATGACTGAAAATTTCCCAAATCTTATAAAAGACAAATATGCAAATCCAAGAAGCCCAATACTTCAAACAGAATAAATCCAAATAGGTCCTCTGAGACACATACTATTCAGGCTGTCAAATGCCAAAGAGAAAAAAATCCTGTAAGCAACAAGAGAAAGGCTGATTCACCATATTCAGGGGATGCCGCATGAAGTTAAGTGCTGAGTTCTCATCAGACACCTTGGTAGTGAGAAGGTAATGGTACGAAGACTTGCCAGCCAAGAATTCTTTATCCAGCAAAGATGACCTTCAAAAATGAGGACAGGCTTAAAATATTCACAAACAGAAGCTGAGAGTTTGCTAATAAGATACTGGCCCAGCAAGAAATACTTAAGGGACTTCTGATGGATGCAAAGAAGAAAAAAAAAAAAGACAGGGGAGAGAACCTTGGGGAAGATACAATGAAGATTATCTGTAAAGGTAACTGAAACGATTAAAAGAAAAAATAGATCTGACAAACGAACCAAAGGATAAACTGTTGATGTACTACCTTTACAGTAATAACATCGAATGTTAATGAATTAAACATCCCAGTCAAAAGACATAGATTGGAAGAAAGGATATAAAGTATGATCAATCTAAAAACAACAACAACAACAAAAAAAAAACCCACAGCTAACATCATCCTCAATGGGGAAAAACTGAAAACTTCCCCCTAAGATCAGGAACAAGACAAGGTTGTCCACTATCACCACTGCTATTCAACATTTTGTTGGAAGTTCTAGCCAGAGCAATTAGACAAGAAAAAGAAATACAAGTCATCAAAATTGGAAAGGAAGAAGTAAAACTCTCTCACTGTTTGCAGATGATATGATACTATATGTTGAAAACCCTGAAAAATCCACAGCAAAACTACTAGAGCTAATAAATGAGTACAGCAAAGTGGCAGGTTACAAGATCAACACTCAAAAATCTGTAGTGTTTCTATACACTAGTAATGAACAATCTGAGGGGGAAATCAAGAAATGAATTCCATTTACAACTGCAACCAAAAGAATAAAATATTGAATGGAATGATATGTTAATGCTTTTGTTTGTTTGTTGTGAATTTTTTAATTAATAAATAAAAATTTAAAAAAGAATAAAATATTTAGGAATAAATTTAACGAAAGAGACAAAAAACCTATACAAAGAAAACTACAAGAAATTGTTAAAAGAAATCACAGAAGACCTAAATAGATGGAAGGGCATACTGTGTTCATGGTTTGGAAGACTAAATATAGTTAAGATGTCAATTCTAAATTGATTTACAGATTCAATGCAATACCAATCAAAATCCCAACAACTTACTTTTCAGAAATAGAAAAACCAATAAGCAAATTTATCTGGAAGGGCAGGGTGCCCTGAAAAGCTAAAAGAATCCTGAGGAAAAACAAAATGAAGTCAGAGATCTCATGCTACCTGACTTTTGATTATGAAGCTACAGTGGTCAAAACAGCATGGTACTGGCATAAAGATAGATATACTGACCAATGGAATTTGAATAGAGTGTTCAGATATAGACCCTCTCATCTATGGACAACTGATCTTTGATAAGGCAGTCAAGCCAACTCACCTGGGACAGAGCAGTCTCTTCAGTAAATGGTGCCTAGAGAACTGGATATCCATATGCAAAAGAATGAAAGAGGACCCATATCACACACCCTATACAAAAATTAACTCAAAATGGATCAAAAACCTGAACATTAGATCTAAGACCATAAAACTGTTAGAAGAAAATGCAGGGAAATATCTTATAAATCTTATACTAGGAGGCCATTTCCTAGACCTTACACCCAAAGCAAGCGCATTGAAGAAAGAAAGAAAGAAATGGGAACTCCTCAAAATTAAACACTTTTGCACATCAAAGAACTTCATTAAGAAAGTAAAAAGACAGCCTACACAATGGGAGACAATATTTGGAAATGCTCTATCAGATAAAGGTCTAGTATCCAGAATTTATGAAGAGATTGCTCAACTCAACAACAAAAAGACAGACAACCCAAATACAAAATGGGCAAAAGACTTGAACAGACACTTCTCAGAAGAGGAAATACAAATGGCCAATTATCTGGCGATTAGAGAAATGCAAATCAAAACCACAATGAGATATCATCTCACACCCACCAGAATGGCCATTATCAATAAAACAGAAAATGACAAGTGCTGGAGAGGATGTGGAGAAAGAGGCACATTTATCCATTGTTGGTAGAAATGTCAAATGGTACAATCGCTGTGGAAGGCAGTTTGGCGGTTCCTCAAAAAGCTAAATACAGAATTGCCATATGACCCAGCAATACCATTGCTAGGTATCTACTCAGAGGACATGAGGGCAAGGACACAAATGAACATTTGCACACCAATGTTTATAGCAGCATTATTTAGAATTGCGAAGAGATGTAAACAGCCAAAATGTCCATCAACAGATGAGTGGCTAAACAAACTGTGGCATATATATACGATGGAATATTATGCAGCCACAAGACAGAATAAAGCTATGAAGTATGTAACAACATGGATGGATCTTAAGGACATTATGCTGAGTGAGATTAGCCAGAAATAAAAAGACAAATACTGTATGATCTCACTGATATGAACTGACATTAGTGAATAAACTTGGAGAATTTCATTGGTAACAGAGACCATCAGGAGACAGAAATAGGGTAAGATATTGGGTAACTGGAGCTGAAGGGATACAGATTGTGCAACAGGACTGAATGTAAAAACTCAGAAATGGACAGCACAATACTACCTAACTGTAATACAATTATGTTAAAACACTGAATGAAGCTGAATGTGAGAATGATAGAGGGAGGAGGGCTGGGGGCACAAATGAAATCAGAAAGAAAGATAGACAATAAAGACTGAGATGGTAAAATCTAAGAATGCCTAGAGTGTATAATGATAGTGAATAAATGTACAAATTTTAAAAATGTTTTTGCATAAGGAAGAACACAGGAATGTCATTACTGCAGGGTGCTGAAAATAGATGGTAATTAATATTTTAAAATTTCAACTTATGTGTGAGACTAAAGCAAAAAATGTTTATTTGGTACAAAATTTATATTTTGACTAGTGCATTTCCTAATATAACTTATGCAGATAGCTTGATTGAACACCATAAATACATGGAACCTTGGGTAGGACATGAGATTTTGTTGGTTTGTCCAGAGTGATGCCCTGATGAATCCCAGAGTGATTTGATCAGTGAGTGAAAAAGTACTTGCAAAGTCCCCTTAAGGGAATGGTGAGAACAGGGGAAAAATTCAACCTCCCCAAGTTGAATTCTTGATATTCTCACAAGCAGTGTGGACAACCAAAGCTATAGGCTGAGCCCCCAGTCTTGGGGTTTGTTCATATGAAACTTAACCCCACAAAGGATAGGTCAAGTCTACTTAAAATTAGGCCTAAGAGTCACCCCAAGAGAGCCTCTTTTGTTACTCAGATGTGGCCTCTCTCTCCAGCCAACACAACAAGCAAACTCACCACCCTCCCCCTGTCTACATGGGACATGACTCCCAGGGGTGTGGACCTTCCTGGCAACGTGGGACAGAAATCCTGGAATGAGCTGAGACTCAGCATCAAGGGATTTAGAAAAACCCTAGGATAAGCTGAGACTCAGCATCAAGGAATTGGGAAAACCTTCTTGACCAAAAGGGGGACGAGTGAAATGAGACAAAATAAAGTGTCAATGGTTGAAAGATTCCCAACAGAGTCGAGAGATTATCCTGGAGGTTATTCTTACACATTAAGTAGATATCACCTTGTTAGTCAAGATTTAATGGAGAGGCTGGAGGGAACTGCCTGAAAATGTGGAGCTGTGTTCGTTAGCCATGTTTCTTGAAGATGATTGTATAATGATATAGCTTTCACAATGTGAGTATGTGATTGTGAAAACCTTGTGTCTGATGCTCCTTTTATCTACGTTATCAACAGATGAGTAAAACATATGGAATAAAGATGAATAATAGGGGGAACAAATGTTAAAATAAATTTAGATTGAAATGCTGGTGATCGGTGAGGGGGAGGGGTGGAGGTTATGGTATGTATGAATTTTTTTCTGTTTTCTTTTTATTTCTTTTTTCTGAATAGATGCAAATGTTCCAAGAAATTATCATGATGATGAATATGTAACTATGTGCTGATATTGTGCATTACTGATTATATATGTAGAACGGAATGATCAAAAATTAAGAATGTTTGCGTTTGGTGTTTTTTGGTATTTTTTAAAAAAATAAATTAATTAAAAAAAAAAAAGAAGTAGGGCTCCAGCCACCATCTAAGCCAGCAGTCAGGCATAGCCAAAAGACAAAACTGAAGAATCAGACTCTCACTAGGGCCTAATTACTTAATTATATAATCACTGGCTTCTGAAACCAATTCTGAAATGAGCTTTTTCATTCAGAGCTCCCTTACCCATGTAGTGGTTGTGGAACTTAGAAATGGCAAGCAAAAGCTCTAGAAAGGTGGACAAGCACTTTTACAGCAACGATGGCTTTTGGGGGGGATTTTAAGAATAAGGTAGAATCAAGAAACGGCATTTGGACTTCAATTAGAGATAGAAATGAAGATGATGTGGGTAGGACTAAGGTCCCAAAGGGTAAAGGATGATATTGACTGTATTTAAAAACTTCAACTTCTGTGTGAAACCAAAGGAAGAGATGCTTATTTGGTACAAAATTTATATTTTCAGGAGCACACTATCTAATTTAACTTGTATGATCAGCTAATTCAAACACCATATTTACCTGGAACCTTGACTAGGAAGAGAGATCTTGTTAGTTTGTACATGTTGGATGATGTCCTGATACATTCCAGAGTAATCTGGGCAGAAGATTAAAAAGTATTTGCGAAGTCCCCTTGAGGGACTGGAGGAAAAGGTGGAAATATTAAACTTCCCCATCTGGGAAGGCCTGGTATTCTCACAAGCACTGGGGACTACCAGTTTGATGGGTCAGGCTCTCGATCTTAGGGCATGTCCTCATGAAATTTATCCCTACAGAGGGGAAGCTAAGTGTACGTAAGAGTCACCCCCAGAGAACCTCAGATGTGGCCTTTCAAATCCACAAGTGAACCCACTGCCTTGCCTGCTATGTGGGAAATGACTCCCAGGGGTGTGAATCTCCCTGGCAATGTGGGACATGACTCCCAGGGAGAAAACTGGCCCTGGCAGAGTGGGAGTGAGAAAGCCTTCTTTACCAAAAGCGGGAAGAGAAATGAAACAAAATAGAGTTTCAGTGGCTGAGAGATATCAAACGGAGTTGAGAGGTTATTCTGGAGGTTATTCTTACGCAACACATAGATACCCCTTTTCAGTCTTGGGTATATTGGTGTAGATAGAGGGAAGTACCTGAAACTGTTGAATTATAATCCAATAGCCTTGATTCTTGAAGATGATGAATAACTAGAGAGCTTTTAAAGTGTGTCTGTGTGATTGTGAAAACCTTGTGACTGATACTCCCTTTATCAAGTGTATGGGCAGATGAGTAAGAAAGAAAATAAATAACTAAACAATGGGGGGTGAGGGACATGGGATGTTTAAGTGTTCTTTTGTTACTTTTATTTGTATTTTTAGTAAAAAATTCTTTTGGACTAACAGAAATGTTCAAAAATAGATTGCAATGATGAATGCACAGCTATATGATGATACTATGAACCACTGATTGTACACTTTGGGTGATTATATGGTATATGGATATATAATATCTAAATAAAAAGAAAAAAAAAAGAGACTGCATTTGGTGAGAATTCCCTCACACTATGGAGGGTCTTTGGGCCTCTGTGGTGGCATCTTCCAACCAATACCTCTAGACAGGGCTGCATCTGGGGTGAGAGGCTGGGCCCTTCCTTGAGTACCCCTACACATGTGCTGGAGAGTCTCCTCGGTGGTTTATTTCAAAGTGGCACAAACTACTGCCCTGCAACACCCTACTCCTTGGACCTCTAAAGGCCTGTCCTGGCAAAGACCCCTACCTTCCCTTGGACTTGATCACTGAATCTTATTCTATAGCATTTTTTTTTTTCTTTTGCATGGGCAGGCACTGGGAATCAAACCTGGGTTTCCGGCATGGCAGGCAAGAATTCTGCCACTGAGCCACCATCACACCACCCTGATCGCTGATTCCTGATCCTTCAGTCTTCCTCATCCCTCCAATTTAGCTGCAGAACTGAGTCAACCTGCAACCATCTATTGCTGGACATCACACAGCGTACCCTGGAGACACTGGCATGCGCCATGAAGTGGTTAAGGTTTCCTTGGAGCAGGATGACTGTATGTACCTCTCTGTTCAAGGAAAGATATGGTCCCTCTATGGATTCTGAGCCAAGAGTCAGTTTTCAAGGATCCCCTTAGTGCTGATTCACACTCATACCAATGAGATAAATCTGTTCTGTGGCTAGGCTCAGCTTCCACAAATGACACATACGGGTTGTCACATGGCCAGAGAGCAGGAAGGCAGTACAGGTCAGCAGAAAGAGCCTCTGGCTTGGATTCCTCAAATGAAGTAAGGAACCACGGTGGAAGTGGGTGCAAGGGCCTTTGTTATGCTGAGTAAAACAGAGCCACGACCATAAGAGACAATCTTTGGTCCTGCTGCTACATACCCAGGCCTGCCATGCAAACTTCAAACCTGCACACAACTTTCACCATAAGGCTAAGGACACAGGATTATACTCTGAACATGACCTGTTCAGCCAGTGGCAGTTCCTCTCTGATCTATGAAGCATTTATCTAATATTAACTGTTCTCATCTAAAAGTAAAAATTAATCTTTTCCCCCCCAAATAAGGGATAGTTTAATATAAAGTTATAGCCATTAATAAAATTCTCCAAGTTCCAGTTATTGGCGTTATCTATTTTCACTTTGTTGTGTTCTGTTTCAGTCATAACTTTTTCTTTTAAACTTAGAAACCTGTATTTTCAATAAGTATTTGAGTTGATGAGTCTGGACAAATGCCTTTCTGTCAACCCACCCCCAAGGATGCCTTTCATCGCCAACCCGCATTTCTTGATGTGCCATGTTCACAAGGCATCCATTCAGAACTGGGGAACACCCACTCAAGGCAGGAAGAAATTGCAGTTCATATCACACAGGCGGGGTCACCACAAAGCTCTCAAGCATCCAAAGAAATGCTCCTTTCATGAGCTTCCCTGCTTGGCCAAAAAAAAGTACCCATTGTTCTTGGGGGAACAATAAGGGGCCCATGCCAGCAGCCAAGAGCACAGCTCCAGGAAGGGCTGCTCCCAGCCTGCTGACATCTTGGGCCAAGGGAAAGTTAACACTGTCTCCAGGCAAGGAGGGTGAGGGGAAGCAAGGATAAAAAGTCATCCTCACAGGCTCTGTCAAAATGAGACATCAAGGGGCCTCTACAGAGAAACCCCACCAGTTATTTAATGAGATGCAAACATGTCTCTCCCTGACAACTCTCCAGAGGAGAGGTTAAAGTATCTCTAAGGATATAATCACCTTCCTCTGCTAGTCCCACACTCTCTCAAGTCAGAAAAAAGATGCCTGCAGGGAGCCAGTGCCCAGCCCAAGGGAGGCAAGTAACAGGACAGGTGGCTTATACTATGCCTAACTCAAGAAAGACAACTCAAGGCCTACCAAGCAAAAGCCAAGCTGACTTTGATGGGGCTGATCTCCACAGATTCTTTGGGAAAGGAGGATGCTCTCAGCTAGTCAAGACCAGTTTTTCAGAAACTGGTCAAGTCCAAAGGAGCACCAAATCATCTGCTTCAAGGAGCCCAGAGACTATAGAAGAGGTGACAGGAATCCACAGCCCAGGTCTCCCAAGAAGGCCATGCAGCCACAAGGGCCTAGAGACAGCTTTGCAGCCTCTTCATATGAAGTCAGTGTCAATGAAATTCATTCATGAGTTAATTTGGGGTCAATAATAGCAAATCAATTCTTGAAGGAGAATCCCCTAGTGAATGGGAAGCAGCAGGTATCAGCCAGGTTGAGACCAGACAAGGGATGGCAGGACATGAAAAGGGGTGGGGCAGAAAGAGGATCCAGGATTTCAGAGCCACAACCTTCAGGCAAGTAGGTCCCCTCTTCTTCCTTTTAACCTGCTTTCCTGTGGGCCAGTGTACAGAGTGCAGGGAAGCCCTTGCTTTAGGAGCTGATATTACCCAATAGGTAATGACTGACATCAAGTGGCCGTGTGACTCCCAGAGTTTAGCACAACTTCCTGATACAGTCAGTGTAACCAACCAGCCTCACAGATCAAATGAGGCTTTGCAGGTAGGTGGCACAGCTTAATTTTAAGACTTTAATTTTCTGCCCCTTCAAAAGCCTATTTTAGAGCTATTTGTAAACACCACCATATCCCCTGACCATTCAGCAAGTATGACAACCATACTGTGCTAGTGTGAAACTGTTATGTACCCCAGAAAAGCCATGTTTTTCTAATCCAATCTTGTTGGTGCAGAGCTATTGTGGGTGGGACCTTCTGATTAGGTTGTTTCCATGGAGATGTGACTCACCCAATTCAAGGATGAGTAAAATTCCTTTTACTGGAGTCCCCTATGAAGAGAAGAAAAGGCAGAAAACAGAGAGCTCAGAGCTGATACAGAAAGCAGAGAGTTGACAGATGCTTGGAGACAGAAAATGCCCCAGGGAATGCAAAGCTAAGAGATGAAATCCAGAGTTTAATCCCAAAGAAGCTAAGAAAGGACCCACAGATGCTTAGAGAGAGGAAATGCTCCAGGAGAGGTCAGAAGCATCCACAGGAGTTGAGAGAGCCATCTTGGAAACCAACCCAGAGAGAAGGGCCAGCAGACATCATCATATGTCTTCTCATGTGACAGAGAAACTCCGGACTCGATCAGCCTTTCTTGAGTGAAGGTATCCTCTTGTTGATGCCTTAATTTGGATATTTTCATGGCCTTAGAACTGTTACTTTGTAAACCCCCTTCATAAAAGCCACTCTATTCCTGGTATATTGCATTCCAGAAGCATTAGCAAACTGAAACACATACCATCTAATTTCACCAGATCTCAGAACAAACCATGTATCCTTGTTAGGCAATTGGGCAATGTCCAAATAAGTCTGGGAACCTCATATGGGATTTGGGGGAATGCCAGGCTAGGCTTAGCACCATCACCTGCCACCTCAGTTCCTTACTGGCTCTTTCCTCCTCTGCCACTCAAGTGAAAACATCCTGCAGGGTTCCCCATGTGCGTTCCTCTTTCTCCACTCACCTGTCACCCAAATGGACAACCCTAGCCTGAGTGGGCATCAGACTCTGTCTGGCCAGGAACCTGCCTCTAGCTCCTTCTCAAATTTCCCACATCTACCTCTACTCCCCACAACTGCCCTACAAGTACTCCCCTTGCTGCCGCATCTCTGTTTATGCTTCATCAAGCAGCAAGGCACCTACTTTGAACTAGGCCCTATGCCAAAAACCCAAAGCACTGCATAGGGAACAGCAGATGCCCTAGCAGCAAGGCATCATCTTTCACTGTTTACCCAAGATCAGCCCTGGTCTTCCTGGTCTTCCAAACCCCAGACCTTCACTGGCTCCCTCCCAGAGGCCAGAAACATAAACTGGCTATTTACTCAATGACCATTTTTAGACACCCCCATGGTGGGTCAGCTTCTGCTCTGGCTCAAAGATGCCTTCATGCATGTCCATCATCTATTACACCACTCATTCCAAGGACAGACCAAGAGTCTCTCCTTTCTGCATCCCTGCAAAGCAACACATAACTCTGGGGGGTAGCCATCTAAAACTAACTAGAAAACATTAAATTATAATTCCAAAGCATGGTAATATACAAAATAAACATAAATCAGTCATCTAGAAACCTTATAAAAAACACGGGGCTCAGGAGGCCTCTCAGGGACTCCTTCCAAGCTAACTCTGTCCCTATAAGATAAATGATCTGGGAAAAGTCACTTAGCCACTACTCAGTCATCTAAAAATGGAGTCATGTTGTTTGTTGAAGGCCCCAGGAGCGAAAGAGCCCCAGGAACAGTAAGCCCGGATCTCGGTCTGTAATATTTCCCATTCAAAGGAATCAGGTTTCTTGGAGAAATGGCTGAGGAAGGGTGGGTAAAAATAAACCTTGAGTATCTTGTTATGTTAAACAGTAAAGATATGCTTAAAGGCCTAAGAGTCACCCCCAAGAGAACCTCTTCTGTTGCTCAGATATGGCCTCTCTCTCTCAATCAACATGACAACCAAACTCACTGCCCTCCCCCTCTCTACGTGGGACATGACTCCCAGGGGTGTGGACCTTCCTGGTGATTTGGAACAGAAATCCTAGAATGAGCTGGGACTCAGCACCAAGGGATTGAGAAAACCTTCTCGACCAAAAGGGAGAAAAACGAAATGAGACAAAATAAAGTGTCAATGGCTGAGAGATTCCAAACAGAATCGAGAGGTTATTCTGGAGGTTATTCTTACGCATTAAATAGATATCACCTTTTTAGTTAAGGTGTAATGAAGAGGCTGGAGGGAACTGCCTGAAAATGTAGAGCTGTGTTCCAGTAGTTATGTTTCTTGAAGATGATTGTATAATGATATAGTTTTTGCAATGTGACTCTGTGATTGTGAAAACCTTGTGTCTGATGCTCCTTTTATCTACCTTATGGACAGATGAGTAAAACATATGGATTAAAAATAAATAAATAGGGGGAACAAAAAAAAATTAAGAGGGACACATAGGAACAAAGGAGTCAACTTAAAGGGGCTCCCAGTGGCCAAATCTGGGATAATTGGAACACCAGAATTATTAAGGACAGCAATAAATTAAAACCCACTGAAAACAAGGAAACAGTGAGTCCATACTAACAACAGATCAATAAATAAAGGGCTAAGAGTCAGAGGGATAGAGCAGAGGCTGCTTCCCAGTGTGGAAAATACAGCAAGAAGCCAATTCTGAAAGTATGTGTGCTTCACTGGACCCAGGGCCATGAAACAATGCAAAGCCAAGGGCAAGCTTACTCTCTTACTACCCCTGACATAGGCTAGTATTTTTTTTGCCGTACAAGGCTGGGTAGGCTTTGAAAGCCAAAGCAGCATTGAAAGGGCCTTCATTTTCTCTGCCAATCCACAAACATTTGAAGGCCTATTATGTGATGGGAGGCAAATCCACAGACTAACAAAAAACAAGAACTTCAAGAACAGAAATCTGCTGAGAAGAAGATAAGAGAAGGTTTTAGAGCAGCCAGAGGTCAGTAGAGGCTGGACAGTGTCAGACGTGATCCTAAGTGCGGTACAGTGATGAGAAGTGCTAAGCATATTTAAGCTTTAGAAAGATAAAAATATGTCTTGCCTCAGTGTGGAGAACAGACTGAGGGGTCAAGAACTGTGGAAAGGGCCTGGAAAAAGAGTTACAGCAGCAACTTGTATGAGGGGTAGTAGTGATGGACCCCAGATATGATTTGGGGATCACCCCAACAAGGCTCCTTGGGACCAAGAGCTGAAATGTTCCTCATATAGGGACAAATATTGGGCAGCCATTAAAAGTTACATTCTCGAAGAAAACTTAATTACCAGCTAAAGTGAATGAAGAAAGGTAAAAAAATGCAACCACTGTGAGCCCAAGTGGCACAGACACTTATTGATGAGCACAGAAAATGACGGAGAAGTTTGCTCTGAGTGGTAGGAGCGACAGAATACTTTTTTTCTTTTCCACATTTTCTACAATGTACATTGTTATAATAATGTGCACTGTTATTAAAAAGGGAGAGAAAAAAATAAACCTCCTTTCATACAGACCTTTTCACCCTATTTCACAGATGGGAAACCAAAGCTCCAAGAATGATGAGTTCAGGTCTGCCTACCTTCTGACTACTTAGCCCACAATGCTCTCATGGCAAGACTATTTGGGATGAAGTCACACCCTGGTTTTTCTATAGGCTGATCAGCTATTAAATAATGAGGTTCCCAAAGATAAATATACTCAGATAAAATCCTGTTTTCCTAGTAAAATCTCTTCACTTCCCTGAATAAGCCTGTTAAATAAATCTCTTTGCCAGATATGGCAAATACCTGGCTCACTATTATTAGTTCAAGGTCAGGACCAATCCATGTAAAACATTCCAATGGATGCTGGAACAAGGGCAGCCACTGCAGGATTTCACTATTTAGAGGATCAAATTTGAAGTTAGACAAAAAATGTACCCTACAAAACCACTGCTCTTCATCTAATGATCAGACATGGCTCACAGGAGCATTATGAAGGTTACAAAAAAATCTTATACAAATACTCTACAAATGAGAAAGAACTCTGCGGACATGAGCTGTTTGTTATATGATCTTCAGAAGGATGGCCACCCTTAAGATCACAAGTCACCATGAGAATAAGGCATGACTTAAAGAGAAGGGAAAAGGAAGGGAGTACAAAAGAAGGATGCACACAAGTCCATTATGAAACCCAGCTTCTTCACCCAAGCTCACTTCTGGCCTGTTATCAATTATCTCAAGACTGGATACTCTTGGCGTCTGCCTGCCCCATTCCATCATCTTCTTTTGTCAACAAAAAGTTCAATAACAAATAAGGCCTCTGTAACCACCGGAATGCTAACCACCGGAATGCAATATACCAGAAACAGAATGACTTTTATAAAGGGGAATTTAATAAGTTGCTAGTTTATAGTTCTAAGGCCGAGAACATGTTCCAATTAAAACAAGTCTATAGAAATGTCCAATTTAAGGCATCCAGGGAAAGATACCTTGGTTCAAGAAGGCCGACAACGTTCAACGTTTCTCTTTGAGCTGGAAGGGCACATGGCGAACATGGGAGGGTCTGCTGGCTTTCTCGAGGCTCTACCAAAAAGGCCTCTCTCCAAAATGTTTCCTCTTTTAAAGGATTCAAGTAAGCAACTCCACCTTCAGTGGGTGGAGACACACCTCCATGGGAATCATCTAATCAACAGTTACCACCCACAATTCGGTGGGTCACATCTTCATGGAAACAATCAAAATGCCCCCACCCAGCAATACTGAATGAGGATTAAAGGGCATAGCTTTTCTGGGGTCCACCACAGATACAGACCAGCAAAGCCTCTTATATACATACCCACCTCACACCCAGCCCCACTCGTTACACTCCTGCTCAGTTAGACAAGGTTAGCTGCGGCCTCAAAGCAATTCTTCCTCACACCAGGCCTTGAGACACATTGTCACCAATTTTAAAAAAAGAAAAAAAAAATCCCTGAAAACAATGCTTTTAATCAATAATTGAGGTAAATATGTTTCTACAAAGTTTTGAAAGGTTCAGCAATCAGTGGGAACCCTAAGGCACGTCTACTTGCAGCTGAGACTCCATACTGATATTTTATTAAGATATTCTTGATTCCCCAACGTCTCTCTTCTGTCTCACCACCAAACAGATAACTGAACTCTGTCATCTCCCTCAGAACCATCTCCAAAGAGTTCTGCTATGTTCGGCTCTAGCTGATCAGGGCCAAGAATCGAGCCATGAGTGGCTCTATGGTCCTGGTTCCTCATCCTAGGTCCTCTCTAAAACAGCCAAGAACAGGCATACACAGGCTCTGTTAGATCCTTACCAACTTGCCCCCCTCAGACCCATAAGCTCCAGGTGTCTAGCTTAAAAATAGCCATAAATCCTATGCCACTTTTCCCAATGAGAAGTAGGTCTATGCCCCTTCCTCTTGAATCTGGAAAGCTCTGTGACTGCTTTGATCAGTGAAATACAATGGAAAATGTCACCATGCCAGTTTCCAAATCCAGAGTTAAGTCATTTCAACTAACGTCATAGGAAGCTGAGTTACACCTCCCAAAAGAGCCCTGGATTCCTGACTTCCTGGGCCACAAAACTGTGACCAAAGCAAATTGTTTAAACCACTAAGTTTCGGGATAGTTTATTACACAGCATAGGTAGTTGGAACACTATGTGTATACAGAAGTATAAATGCTTGTGAAGATAAAAAAAAAACACCATACAAAGTACAGATCTTGGAATACTTTTAGTTCAATTTCAAGCCATAGAAAGCAGGCTGTGAATGTTCTAGAGCATAAATGCTCTAGGGCAGGGGTTAGCAACCTATGGCTGTGGGCCAAATCTGGCCCACTATTTTTATCATGTACATGAGCTAAAAATGGTTTGGGGATTTTTAAATGGTTGGAAAATCAAAAGAATAATAGTATTTCATGATGTGGAATTATATGAAATTCAAATTTCAGAGTCCTAAATAAAGTTTTATTGGAACACAGCCATGCCTATCATTTACATATTGCCTATAGCTACTTTTGAACTACACCAAAGAGCTGAGGAGCTGTGACAGAAACCTTATGGCCTAAAAAGCCTAAAAGGTTTACCTTCTGACCCTTGAAGAAAAAGTGTGTCAACTCCTGCTCTCAAAGATGTTCATACCTTCAGGGGAGCACCTAACCCTGACCATGTAAACTCACTCAGGATCTAGGGGAAATTCCAAGGTTTCACAGCCTCAAGACAAAGGACGGTTCTTCTTCATATAAAAGCTTCCTGTTTCACCTCATTCCCATCCTAGGCCAGCCATGACAGTCTTTTGCCCACAGGCCTCAGATTCTCTTGTTCTCTAAAATGTTTCCTGGAAAGCAAACGAACAGGGCTAAAGTTTGGTACAGTAGTATCTGAACATCAAATTAGGGTAAAACTCCTATATTTATTTATACCTTATTTAAAAAAAAAATAGATTCAACGCACTTTAAAGTTCTGTATTTCTTAGGATTAACCCCCTGGTTTATGAAAGCAACCTTTTCCTATATACACAAAGGTCCTCCCTCCAAATCCATAACTTGATGACCAGGAGACCTTCTGTACATCATACACTGAACTTTGTTCTATAACTACTTGTTAAAATGTATTTTGAAATTTATCTCTTTTTTGTATATCTGTTATATAACACAATTACAAAAAACATTAAAAAAAAAGGAAAAGACTACATTCTTTCACAGCTATAGAGGACAGCTGCAGCACTGCATTTGCTGTGCAGGTCAAGAAAACACAGCTTTGGGAAGCTGTGGGAAAAGGTGCTTGTGTCCTTTCTCGCTCCTTCCTCATCGCCTCTCAAGGGCAGGTTAGAGCCACCTGGCACAATCTTTGTGGGTCCCTGACCTTGTTCTGGCTGGAAAAGACTGACATTAGAAACTTCTCTTTGGTGTGACCCTATTCCCATAATTTGCTCTCCAGGCAAAAGCAGCTTGAGACAACAAAAGCTGTTGTCAAAAGAGACAACTGAGATATATAAAATAAAAAATAAAAATAAAAAAGGAATAGAGAATAATCAACAAAAAAAAAGTTGGTTCTTTAAAGATCAATAAAAGTGACAAACCTCCAGCTAGAATGATGAAGAAAAAAAGAGAGTGGACACCAATAACCAAAATCAGAAATGAAAAAGGGGATATTACTGCCAATCCCACTGAAATAAAAAGGGTTATAAGAGAATACTATGAACAACATGTATGCCAAACAATTACATAATCTAGATGAAATGGACAAATTCTTAGAAACATGCAAACTATAATGATTCAAAAAGAAATAAAAGATCAAATCAAACAATAACTACTGAAGAGAAAAAATCAGCAACCAAAACCTTCCCAAGAAAGAAAAGCCCACAAATAGATGGCTTCAAAAGGGAATTTTACCAACCACTCCAAGAAGAATTAACACCAATCCTGCTCAAACTGTTCCAAAAAACTGAAGAGGAGGGAATACTTCCTAATTCATTTGACAAGGTCAACATCACCCCTAGACCAAAGCTAAAGGTAGCTCAAGAGAAAAAAAATTACAGACCAATATCTCTTACGAACTTAGATGCAAAACTCCTCAACAAAATGCTGGCAAAACAAACACAACAGCACATTAAAAGAATTACATATCGAATTTTTTTTCTGTTTTCTTTTTATTTCTTTTTCTGAACTGATGCAAATGTTCTAAGAAATGATCATGGTGATGACTATACAAGTTGTGATGAAAAAAAAGAATGTTCATATTGTATGTCGATTGGTTTTATTAATAAAAATTAAAAAAAAAAACACCACTTACCTTCACAAGTACTGTAAACCATCCTTGGAGAGGGCTAAATTGTATGGAAGAGAATTAAAATAACCACTTTAAGAATGGGAAAATCATCGGCTAATCCCAACAAAACATCTGCTGTGGGATGTAATTCTCCCTGGCAACATGGGACATGACTCCCAGGGATGAGCCTGGCCCTGGTAATGTGGGATCGAGAATGCCTTCTTCACAAAAAGGGGGAAAGAAATATAATAAAATATGGTTTCAGTAGTTAGATTTCAAACAGAGTCAAGAGGTCATTCTGGAAGTTATATTTATGCAAGCTTCACCAGTATTACAAATTACAAACTGTCCCAGACATATCCTGAAAACCCTAAAGAAAACAGCTCTAAGATTCTATAAAAGTTTTATATATTAAGTTTATTTTGCAGTAACTTAAAACCTCCACATTGTTCCTATGCCAGATAAGCCCTGAAACTTAGAGTCACTAGTCTCTCCCATAACACCAACCAGTTACATTACCCTACCCCATAATGTCAACACACCTTTTCAACAAGAAGATGGTAAAATGGTCATTGCCGAAATATCCTTGAAGACTAAGAGAATGATGAAATGAGAGGGAGGAGTTGTAACAGTTGTTAGAATTTAAAAATGATTGTGACTACTGAATCATTATATGGATATTTCTTTTTAGTTTCTAGTGTATTAGAAGAGTCAGAAGGAAACAGCTGAAATTGTGACATTGTAACCCATATGATAATTTGAAATTTGCTCTATAACTACTTGTTAAACTGTACTTTGAAACTGATCGCTTTTCTGTACATACGTATCTTTCACAAAAAAAAAAAGTTTTTAAAGAAAAAAAAGAATGTCTCTGTATGTTGTTTTGTCAAAAATATTTTTAAAAAGAACTATATATCATGATCAAGTGAGACTTACTACAGATATGCAAGGGTGGTTCAACGTAAGATAACGGAATGAAGGGGAAAAAACACATGATCATCTCAATTAATGCAGAAAGGCATTTGACAAAATCCAGCATACTCCTTTTTGATAAAAACTTAGAAAACCAGGCATACTTCCTTAACATGATAAAGGGCATATATGAAAACCCACATCTAATATACACAATGGTAAAAGATTAAAAGCTTTCCCTTTAAAATCATGAACAAGACAAGGATGCCCACTCTCACCAATGTCAATCAACACTGTACTAGAAGTTCTAACCAGAGCAATTAGGCAAGAAAAAGAAATAAAAGGCATCCAAATCAGAAAAGAAGTAAAACTTTCCCTTTTTGCAGACAGCATGAGCCTATATACAGAAAATTTTTTAAAATTTTTTATTAATTAAAAAAATTACAAGAAACACAAACATTCCCAACACATACACTCAGCAATTCACAATATCATCACATAGTTGCATACTCATCATCATGATCATTTCCCAGAACATTAGCATCAATTCAGAAAAAGAAATAAAAAGACAACAGAAAAATATAACAGAAAAAAAAATTTTACATGCCATAGCCCTACCGCCCCCTTTCATTGATCACTAGCATTTCAAACTAAATTTATTTTAACATTTGTTCCCCCTATTATTTATTTTTATTCCATATGTTCCTCTCATCTGTTGACAAGGTAGATAAAAGGAGCATCAGACACAAGGTTTTCACAATCACACAGTCACATTGTGAAAGCTGTATCATTATACAATCATCATCAAGAAACATGGCTACTGGGACACTGTTCTACATTTTCAGGCAGTTCCCTCCAGCCTCTCCATTACATCTTGGAAGCTGTCAGAAAATTCTTTAAAATCTACAACAAAAAATTCAATTTCCCCAAGTTGAATTCTTGATATTCTCACAAGCAGTGTGGACAATCAAAGCTACAGGCTGAGCCCCCAGTCTTGGGGTTTGTTCATATGAAATTTAACCCCACAAAGGATAGGTCAAGTCTACTTAAAATTTAGGCCTAAGAGTCACCCCCAAGAGAGCCTCTTTGGTTGCTCAGATATGGCCTCTCTCTCCAGACAACACAACAAGCAAACTCACCACCCTTCCCCTGTCTACGTGGGACATGACTCCCAGGGGTGTGGACCTTCCTGGCAACGTGGGACAGAAATCCTAGAATGAGCTGAGACTCAGCATCACGGGATTGAGAAAAACCCTAGAATGAGCTGAAACTCAGCATCAAGGGATTGAGAAAACCTTCTCGACCAAAAGGGAGAAGAGTGAAATGAGACAAAGTATCAATGGCTGAGAGATTCCAAACAGAGTTGAGTGGTTATCCTGGAGGTTATTCTTACACATTAAATAGGTATCACCTTGTTAGTAAAGATGTAGAGAGGCTGGAGGGAACTGCCTGAAAATGTGGAGCTGTGTTCCAGTAGCCATGTTTCTTGAATATGATTGTATAATGATATAGCTTTCACAATGTGACTGTGTGATTGTAAAAACCTTGTGTCTGATGTTCCTTTTATCTACCTTATCAACAGACGAGTAAAACATATGGAATAAAGATGAATAATAGGGAGAACAAATGTTAAAATAAATTAGAGTGAAATGCTGGTGATCGGTGAGGGGAAGGGGTGGGGGGTATGGTACGTATGAATTTTTTTCTGCTTTTTATTTCTTTTTCTGAATAGATGCAAATGTTCCAAGAAATGATCATGATGATGAATATGCAACTATGTGATAATATTGTGAATTACTGATTATATATGTAGAACGGAATGATAAAAAATTACAAATGTTTGTGTGTGTTTGGTGTTTTTTGGTATTTTTTTTAAAATTTTAAATAAAAAAATAATAATGAAAAAAAAAATCCACAAAAAGCTCCTAGAGCTGGATGCAACAAAGTGGTGTGGTACAATATCAACACCCAAAAATCATTAATGCTTCTATATGCTAGTTACTAACAATTGGAAGAAGTCAAAATAATATTCCATTTACAACAGCAACTAAAAGAACCTAATACCTAGGAGTAAACCTAACCAAGGATATAAAGTCTTGAACACAGAAAACTACAAACATTGCTAAAAGAAATCAATGAAGATGTAAAAAAAATGGAAATGCACGCCATGTTCATGGAGTAGAAGATTAAATATTAAGATACCAATTCTACCAAAATGATTTACAGATTTGATGCAATTCCAATCAAAGTACAAACAACTTTCCTTGCAGAAAACAGAAAAGGCAATTATTAGGTTTAAATGTAAGGGGCCCAGGGCTGGTTTTAAAGGATTTATGTACCCTAGAAAAGCTATATTTTAATCCTAATCAATCTTATGGGAGCAAACACTTCTTTTAATCCTTATTCCATAATGTAGGTTGGAAACTTGATTACATTATCGCCATGGAGATGTGACTCACCCACTTGTGGGTATTAACCTTTCATTAGAGGGAGATGTGACTCCATGCATTCCAGGTGGGTCTTGATTAGTTTACTGGATTCCTTTAAAAGAGGAAGCATTTTGGAGAAAGCTGGAGAACAGCAGAGCCACAAAGCAGAGTGCCCACAGCTTTCTTGAGTGAAAGGCCTTAATTTGGACATTTTTATAGACTTCCTTTAATTTGGACTTTTCCATAGCCTTAGAAGTATAAACTTTAGCAACTTATTAAATCCCCCTTTTAAAAAGCCATTCTGTTTCTGGTATATTGCATTCCAGCAGCTTGCAAACTAGAACAGGCCCCAAATAGCCAAAGCCATCTTGAAAAGGATGAACAAAGTTGGAGGATTCACATTCCTGAATGTGCTGGTTTGGAAGGATGTATGTCCCCTAGAAAAGCCACATTTTAATCAAAATCCCATTTCATAAAGGAAGAATAATCCCTATTCAATACTGCATGCATGAAACTGTAATTAGATCATCTCCATGGAGATGTAATTTAATCAAGAGTGGTTGTTAAGCTGGATTAGGTGACGACACATCTCTACCCATTTGGGTGGGTCTTGATTAGTTTCTGAAGTCCTATAAAAGACGAAACATTTTGGAGAATGAGAGATTTCTGAGAGAGCAGAGAATGACACAGCCACGAGATGCAGAGTCCACTAACCAGTGACCTTTGGAGATAAAGAAGGAACATGCCTCCCAGGGAGCTTCATGAAACATGAAGCCAGGAGAAGAAGCTACCAGATGATGCCATGTTCGCCATGTGCCCTTCCAGATGAGAGAGGAACCCTGACTGTGTTCACCATTTGCCTTTCCAGATGACAGAGAAACTCTGTGTTTGCCATGTGCCCTTTCACTTGAGAGAGAAACCCTGAACTTCATCGGCCTTCTTGAATCAAGGTATCTTTGCCTGGATGCCTTAGATTTCTACAGACTTGCTTTAACTGGGACATTTTCTCAGCCTTAGAACTGTTAGGTAGGAACTTATTAAATTCCCCCTTTTAAAAGCCATTCTGTTTCTGGTATATTGCATTCTGGCAGCTAGCAAACTAGAACAGATTTTGGTACCGAGAGTGGGGTACTACTGCAGTTTGCTACTGGGCCTTAGTAGAAACTGAACGCTTAACCACGGGCCACCAAGTTACCATGAGACCTGAGTTGCCTATCATGAGCTGGGTGTTGTCTGACCCACCAAGCCATAAAGTTGGGTGTGCACAGCAGCACTCTATTGTAAAATGGAAATGGTATATATGAGATAGGGCCAGAGCAGGTCCTGAGGGCACAAGTAAGTTACATGGAGAAGTGGCCCAAATGCCCATGGTCTCCACTCCTGTCACATTACCTTATCTTTCCCAGACCAGAGATATGGCCTCTTGGGGAGTTCCTTACAGTGAACTGACTGAGGAAGAGAAAACTCGGGCCTGGTTTATGGATGGTTCAGCATGATATGCAGGTACCACCCGAAAGTGGACAGCTGCAGCACTACAACCCCTTTCTGGGATGTCCTTGAAAGACTGTGGTGAGGGGAAATCCTCCCAGTGGGCAGAACTTCAAGCATTGCACCTCATTGCTCATTTTGCTTGGAGGAAAACTGGCCAGAGGTGCGTTTGTATACTGACTCATGGGCTGTTGCTAATGGTTTGGCTGGATGGTCAGGGACTTGGAAAGACCATAATTGGAAAATTGGTGACAAAGAGGTCTGGGGAAGAAGTATGTGGATAGACCTTTCTGAGTGGGCTAAAAACATGAACATATTTGTGTCCCATGTGAATGCGCACCAGAGGGTGACTTCAGCAGAGGAAGGTTTTAATAATCAATGGATAAGATGACCCGTTCTGTGGATACCAGTCAGCCTCTTTCCCCAGCAACTCCTATCATTGCCCAAATGGGCTCATAAACAAAGTGGTCATGGTGGTAGGGATGGAGGTTATGCATGGGGTCAGCAACACGGACTTCCACTCACTAAGGCTGACTTGGCTGCAGCTACTGCTGAGTGCCCAATTTGCTGGCAGCAGAGACCTATACTCAGCCCCCAACATGGCACCATTCCCCAAGGTGACCAGCCAGCTACATGGTGGCAGGCTGATTACACTGGACCACTCCCTTCATGAAAGGGGCAGCGATTTGTTTTAACTGGAATAGATGAATACTCTGGATATGGGTTTGCTTTCCCTGCATGCAATGCTTCTGCCAAAACTACCATCCGTGGGCTTACAGAATGCCTTATCCATCGTCATGGTATTCCATATAGCATTGCTTCTGATCAAGGAACACACTTCACAAGTGCAGTGCAGGAATGGGCACATGCTCATGGAATTCTCTGGTCTTACCATGTTCCCCATCATCCAGAAGCAGCTGTATTGATAGAATGGTGGAATGGCCTTTTGAAAACTCAATTACAGTGCCATTAGGTGGCATTACCTTGAAAGGCTGGGGTAATGTTCTCCAGAAAGTTGTATATGTTCTGAATCAGCATCCACTGTATGGTGCTGTTTCTCCCATAGTCCAGATCCACGGGTCCAGTAACCAAGGGGTGGAAATGGGAGTGGTACCACTCACTATTACCCCTAGTGATCCACTAGGAAAATTTTTGCTTCCTGTCCCTGCGACCCTGAGCTCTTCTGGCCTACAGGCTTTAGTTCCAAAACAGGGAGTGCTTCCACCAGGAGAAACAACAACGATTCCATTGAACTGGAATCTAAGACTGCCACCTGGTCACTTTGGGCTACTTATGCCACTGGATCAACAAGCCAAGAAGGGGATTTACATTATTGTCTCAGGTGATTGACCCTGACTACCAGGGGGAAGTAGGACTGCAACTACATAATGGAGGTAAAGAAGAGTTTTCTTGGAATGTAAGAGATCCCCTAGGGCATCTTTTAGTACTACCATGCCCTGTGATTAAAATCAATGGAAAACTGCAACAACCCCATCAAGGCAGGAATACCAATGGCTCTGAAACTTCAGGAATGATGGTTTGGGTGATCCCACCCGGCAAAGAACCATGGCCAGCTGAAGTGCTTGCTAAGGGTAAAGGGAACATGGAATGGGTAGTGGAAGAAGGTAGTGATAAATATGAACTTCGACCACGTGATCAGTTACAGAAACGAGGACTGAAATGCTGTTTGTTAATGTTATACTATTCAAGTTATAAGATATAAAGTTTAAGAATGAATATTACCCAAGGATTTGCACGCTATTCTGGAGAGATTTAATGTGTTTCCAGTTATATGCAGGATAGCCGAGTATTGTTAGGTGAAAGAAAAAAACGTGTGTTTTATTGTTTTTTATTTAGAAATTAGGTATGGCTTAAGGTGGTATGTATAGCTGCCAAGTTGACAAGGGGTGGGCTGTCATGGTCAGGTTCATGTGTCAACTTGGCCAAGTGGCGGTACCTGTTTGTCTGGTTGGGCAAGTGCTGGCCTGTCTGTTGTGACGAGGACATTTCATAGAATTAAATCATGATCATGTCAGCTGTATCCATAGCTGATACCATTTGTAATCAGCCAAAAGGGAGTATCTTCTGCAATGAGTGATGTTTAATCTAATCACTGGAAGCCTTTTAAGGAGGATTCAGAAGGACAGTTTTCTTTCCTGCTTCAGCCAGCAAGCCTCTCCTGTGGAGTTCGTCCAGACCCTCCATTGGAATTGTCGGCTTCACAGCCTGCCCTGAGAATTTTGGACTCTGTGTTCCCACGGTCACGTGAGACACTTTTATAAATTTTATATTTGCAAGTGTTCCCTGTTGATTCTGTTTGTCTAGAGAACCCTAACTAATGCACGAACTTAAAACTTATTACAAAGCCCCAGTAATAAAACAGCTTGGGGTGGGCCATAGTGGTTCACGGGCAGAGTTTTCACCTGCCATGTTGAAGACCCAGGTTTGATTCCTGGTGCCTGCCCATGTGAAAAAACCAAACCAAAACAAAACAAAAAACAGCATGGTATTGGCACAAGGACAGATATGATGCGACCAATGGACTCGAACTGAGAGCCCGGCCACATTTAAGGCTAACAGATTTTTTTCTTTTTTTACATTTCTTATTGTAAAATATATATACAAAGCAAAGAAAGAAGAAAAGCAGTAATTTTCAAAGCACACTTTAATAAATTAGTCACAGAACAGATCCCAGAGCTTGTCATGGGCTGCCATTCCATCATTTCAGATTATTCCTTCTAGCTACTCCTAAGCACTGGAGGGTAGATGGAATATTAATATAGTGATTCAGCAGTCATACTTGTTTGTTAAATCCTATTCTCTCTGTTATACCTCCTCCTTCTCCTCTGATCCCTCTCTCAACCCACAGGGATCCCTGGGCAACACCCATTCTGACTTTTTCATGTTGAAAAGGGGTGTCGACACTAAAGGATAAGGGGATGTAATTAACTGATAATCTTGGAAAGGCTGGTCCCTCTGGGTTTCAGGATTTATCTAACCTAGGAACCCTCCAGAAATTACAAGTACCAGGGAAGCAAATTTAGTGCATGAAACCTTTATCGAGTCTCAGTTCAAGCCCTAGGTGTTCTCAAGAGTCAACAGGAATGATGCTGGTTGGGGTTTAGCAAACCATGGCAATCACCACTACCTAGTTGAAGCCTGCATAATTGAAGTTGCATCCAGAATAGCCTCTCAACTCCACTTGATCTCTTTGCCACTGATGCCTTAGTTTATTAGGTATCTTTTAATGCCTCTTCTCCTCTCCTTGGTTCAGAAGGCATTGTCAATCCCACGGTGCCAGGACCAGATTCATCCCCAGGAGCCAGGCATTCAGCCCTGAATGTCACGTCCCACGCACTGGGGAAGGACAATGACTTTCCTTGCCTAGAGAAAGAGATAGGGCACATCTGGGGAACAAAGAGGCTACCTGGAAAAAACTCCCAGGATTCGCCATGCACGGTCTTAACTTTTCCCCACAGCAACAAGCTTTGTAAGGGAAAGCCTTAAAATCAAGGACCTGGCCCATTTTCCTGTAAGTCCCCAATAGCTGAGAGGGTACCGGGGCTTCCCAGATGGGAAAGTTCAATGGTTCCATATGTATATATATTTCCCCCCTTTGGACACTGAAGGGACTCCACCAACACCTCCCAATTATCAGCCCACCACAGTCTGAGATGTGTCCCAGCATTACACTAAGCTACCCAAAATTACAAGGCTTCATTCCCACTCTAGACCCCAGGAGTCTGGGTCATTCAAATGAGCTATCCAGACAGGTTGATTTAGATTATGTGTTACAGAAAATTTAGGTTCTAGACATAATAAACCTTTCTGCCTTTGGCCCCATACAGTGAGTGAAGGTCTAGACTACATACATGGCCAACTGACTTTTTAAAATATTTTTAACTTTTTTATTGTATAGTATAACATATATACAAAGCAAAGAAATAAAAAAAGCAATAGTTTTCAAAGCACTAGTCAACAAGTAGTTACAGGACAGATCCCAGAGGTTGTCCTGGGCTACCATATGATCCTCTCATATTTCTCCTTCTAGCTGCTCCAGAATATAGGAAGCTAGAGGGCTTAAGTATTTTTTTTATCATCACAGTTGACTTTTTTCCTTTTTTTGTGTGTGTGAAAAATAACATATATACAAAAAAACTATATATTTCAAAGCATAGCACTGTAATTAGTTGTAGAACATATTTCAGAGTTTGACATGGGTTACAATTCCACAATTTTAGGTTTTTACTTCTAGCTGCTCTAAAATACTGGAGACTAAAAGAGACATCAATTTAATGATTCAGCATTCATATTAATTTGTTAAATCCTTTCTTTTCTGTGTAACTCCATCACCTTTGGTCTTTCCATACCTCTCTTTAGGGTGTTTGGGCTATGGCAATTCTAAATTTTTCATATTGGAAAGGACTGTCACTTATATGGGGTAGGGGGATAGAACTATCTGATGTTCTGGAGAGGCTGGGCTAGGTTTCAGGACTTATCTGAACCAGGGACCCATCTGGAGGTTGTAGGTTTCTGGAAAGTTACTCTAGTGCCTGGAACCCTTGTGGAATCTTATATTACCCTAGGTGCTCTTTAGGATTGGCTGGAATGGCCCTACTTGGTGGTTGGCAGGTTATGATAGGTAGCAAGGTCTAACTGAAGCTTGCATAAGAGCAACCTCCAGAGTAGCCTCTTGACTCTATTTGAACTCTCTCTCCCACTGATAGTTTATGTTACACTTCTTTTCCCTCCTTTGGTCAGGATGGAATTGTTGGTCCCACTGTGCCAGGTCTGGATTCATCCCTGGGAATCATGTTCCACATTACCAGGGAGACTTCCACCCCTGGATGTCATGTCCCATGTAGTGGGGAGGGCAATGATTTCACTTGCACAGTTGGGCTTAGAGAGACTGAGGCCACATCTGAGCAACAAAAGAGGTCTTCCAGTAGTAAAGCTTAGGCATGCCTATAGGTAGTCTAAGCTTCTCTGCTACCTACATAAGCTTCACAAGAGTAAGCCTCATGATCGAGGGCATGGCCTATTGATTTGGGTGTCCATAAAGTTTGGCACAGTATCAGGGGATTCCCTGATGGTAAGATTTAATAGTTCCATAGTCTTTCTCCCATCCCTCAGGGGACTTTGCCAATACTTTTGATTATCTGCTTAATATACTCTAGGATGCATCCAGGCATTACAATAATTTATACATGATTAAAGGACCTCTTTCTTATTCTGTGCTCCCTGTGTTTCAATTGTTCAAATGAGCTATACAGACAGGTTGAATTAGATTATACACTACAGAAAATTTCACTTCCAGACCAAACAAACCTTTCTTCCACTGGTCTCAAAGACTTTGTATGGTTCTAAAACATAGACACTGTCTTCCTTACCCCTATGTTCTGAATTACTTTAACCCCAACCTGTTCAGCTTCATTCTTATTTTTAAATATCATTTTATATATATATATATATAAATATAACAGCCTCTCAAAATCCAGAAATAATAATCACCACTCTGGACTTAAGCTTACAATCTAGGCCCCTGTTTCCTTATAAGCATTTTCTAAAGATGACCACACCATTCTTCCAACTGATTTTTGACAAAAGGGCAAAGACCATTCAAATGGGAAAGAACAGTCTCTTTAATAAGTGGTGTTGGGAAAACTGGATCTCCACTTGCAAAGAATGAAGGCTCTCTACCTCACATAATATACAAAATCAACTCAAAATGGATCAATGACTAAATATAAGAGCCAGAAGTATAAAACTCCTAGTAGAAAATATAGTGAAGCATCTTCAGGACCTTATGGTAGGCAATGGTTCTTAGATTTACACCCAAAACAAGAGCAGCAAAAGTAAACATAGAAAAACAGGACCTCATTAAAATTAAAAACTTTTGTGTATCAAAGGACTTTATCATGAAAGCAAAAGACAACCTACAGAACTGGAGAAAATCTTTGGAAAGCTTAATAGCCAGAATATGTAAAGAACTCCTAAAACTCTACAACAAAAAGACCACAACCCAACTAAGATATGGGCAAAACAAGATGGACCTTTAGGACATTATGCTGAGTGAAATTAGCCAGAAACAAAAAGACAAATACTGTATGGTCTCACTGATATGAACTAATATTAATGAACGAACCTGGAGAATTTCAGTTAAGAACAGAGACCATCAGGAGATAGAAATAGGGTAGATATTGGTAACTGGAGCTGAAGGGATACAGATTGTGCAACAGGACTGAGTGTAAAAATTCAGAAATAGACAGCACAATACTACCTAACTATAATACAATAATGTTAGAACAATGAATGAAGCTGAATGTGAGAATGATAGAGGGAGAAGGGCTGGGGGAACAAATGAAATCAGAAAGAAAGATAGATAATAAAGACTGAGATGGTATAATCTAGGAATGCCTAGAGTGTACAATGATAGTGACTAAATGTACAAGTTAAAAAATGTTTTTGCATGAGGAAGAACAAAGGAATGTCAATATTGCAGGGTGTTGAAAACAGATGGTAATTCATACTTTAAAACTTTAACTTATGTGTGAGATTACAAAAACTGTTTATTTGGTACAAAATTTATATCTTGACTAGTGCATCTCCCAGCATAACTGAACACCATAAGTACATGGAACCTTGAGTAGGGCATGAGATTTTGTAGGTTTGTCTACAGTGATGCCCCGCCCCGATAAATCCCAGAGTGATTTAAATAGTGAATAAAAAAGTATTTGCAATGTCCCCCAAGGGGGAATGGTTTGAAAAAAGGAAAATTCAACTTCCCCATTTGGAGGAGGCCTGATATTCTTGCAAACAGTAGGGACAACAAAATCAATAGGCCAAACCCTCAATCTTGGGGTTTGTTCATATGAAATTTATCTCTGCAAAGGACAGGCTAAGCCTACTTAAAATTAAGCCTAAGAGTCACCCCCAGAGAGAACCTCTTTTGTTGCTCAGATGTGGCCTATCTCTCAGCCAACACGGTGAGCAAACTTGCTGCCCTTCCCCCTCTCTATGTAGGACATGACTCCCAGAGGTGTAAACCTCCCTGGCAGCATGGGACAGAAATCCTAGAATGAGCTGGGACTCAGCATCAAGGGATTGAGAAAATCTTCTTGACTGAAAAGGGGAAGAGAGAAATGAGACAAAATAAAGTGCCAGTGGCTGAGAGTTTCAAATAGAGTCAAAAAGTTACTCTGGGGGTTATTCTTACGCATTATATAGTATTAGAGAGGCTAGAGGGAAGTGCCTGAAACTGTAGAGCTGTGTTCCAGTAGCCAGGTTTCTTTAAGATGATCGCATAATGATATAGCTCTTACAAAGTGACCGTGTCATTGTAAAAACCTCGTTCTGATGCTCTGTATTAGTTAGGGTTCTCTAGAGAAACAGAATCAACAGGAAATATTCGTAAATACAAAATTTATAAAAGTGTCTCACATAACCGTGGGAACATAGAGTGCAAAATCTGCAGGGCAGGCTGTGAAGCTGACAACTCCAATGGAGGGTCTGGACGAACTCCACAGGAGAGGCTAGCCGGCTAAAGCAGGAAAAAAGCCTGTCTCTTCTGAATCCTCCTTAAAAGGCTCCCAGTGATTGGATTAAGCATCACTCATTAAAGAAGACACTCCCCATGGCTGATTACAAATGGAATCAGCTGTGGATGTAGCTGATGTGAACATGATTTAATTCTATGAAATGTCCTCATAGCAAAAGACAGGCCAGCACTTGCCCAGCCAGACAAACAGGTACCACCACCCGGCCAAGTTGACACATGAACCTGACCATGACATGCTCCTTCTATTTACCTTATCGACAGATGAGTAAACCATATGGACTAAAAAATAAATAAATAATAGGGGGAACAAATGTTAAAATAAATTGGGTAGAGGGAAACACTAGTGGTCAATGAGAGGGAGAGGTAAGAGGTATGGTATGTATGAGTTTTTTCTTTTTATTTCTTTTTCCGGAGTGATGTAAATGTTCTGAGAAATGATCATAGTGATGAATATGCAACTATGTGATGATATTGTGAGCCACTGATTGCACACCAAATATGGAATGTTCTACACTAAGAATGCTCGTGTTGTGTGTTGATTGGTTTTATTAATTAAAAAAAAAAGTGGCATGTACAGTACAAGAAATGTGAATACCAAAAAAAAAAAAGATATAGGCAAAAATCTTGAATAGACATCTCTGCAAAGATATACAAATGGCCGAAAAGCACATGGAAAGATATTAAACATCATTATCCATTAGGAAAATCAAATTAAAACAACAGATATCATTTCACAACCACTAGAATGGCTATTAAAAAAAAATACAAATTTGGAGAGGATACAAATAAATAGGAACACTTGTTTGCTGATGGCAATGTAAAATGGTACAGCCACTCTGGAAGACAGTTTAGCAATTCCTCAGTAAGTATAAAATTATTATATGACCCCACAATCCTACTTCTAGATATATACCCAAAAGAACTGAAAGCAAAGACTCGAACGGTTATATGCACACTGATGTTCATAGTGGCATTATTTCCAATTGCCACAAGATGGAAGCAAGCTAAGTGTCCATCAACCAATGAAAGGACAAGAAAATACATATACACACAGAATAGAATATTATTTATCATTAAAAAGAAATGAAGCAGGTCATGGGTGGCTCAGCAGCAGAATGCTTGCCTTACAGGTTTGATTCATGGCCCATGCACCCCCATCCCCCCAAAAAAGAATGAAGCGAATGCACAACTATATGATGGTACTGTGAACCACTGATTGCACACTTTGGATGGTTATATGGCCTGTGAATATATCTCAATAAAATCATATTTCAAAAAAAGGAATGAAATTCTGATTCATGTGATAAGATGAATGAAACTTGAAGACCTGTTGAGTGAAATAACCCAGACACTACAGACAGATATTATATGATCTCACTGATATGAAATAATTAGAGTAAGCAAAATCATGGTTCTGGATTTTGAATCTAGAATCTAGACTACCAGGGGCTGGGTTGGAATAGGAAATGGGGAGTTAATGCTAAAATTTTACAGATTTTCAATTTGAGTTGATTGTAAAGTTTGGGTAATGGATGATGGTGATGATAGCAAAAGTAAATGTAATTAACAGCACTGAACTATACATTTGAATGACATTAAAAGGGGAAATTTTCGGTTGTATATATGTGTGGGTTTGAAAGTATTATGTACCCCAGAAGAGACATGTTTTTATCCCGATCCAATCTTTTGGGGACAGAATGGCTGCTTAGGGTGGGAAACTCTGACTGGATTATTTCCATGGCGATGCAAGACAAACAATTGTGGGTATAGCCTTTTGATTAGATCAATATGTGACTCTACCATTAAAGGTGGGTCCTGACTAGTATCCTGTAAAAGGGGAAACATTTTGGAGAAACCACAGATGCAGATGCTTGGAGAATAGTTGCTTCAGAACAGCCAGAGACACAGATGTTTGGAGATGCTTAGACAGAGGGAGCAGATGCCTAGACATGGGCAGAGTCCAACAGATGTCACCACGTGCCTTCCCATGAGATGTTAAGCAAGCCAGAACCCAGAGTTATATGTCAGGGGAGCTAAGTGAAGGCCCACAGACTCTGAGAGAGGAAATCAGAGGCATCAGAAGCTGGAAGCAACAGAACCAGGAACAAAGACCAGCAGATGCCAGCCAAGTACCTTCCCATATGAAAGACACTGGCCTTTCTTGAGTCAAGGTATCTCTTCCTGGATGCCTTAGTTTGGACATTTTTCTGGCCATAGAACAGTAAACTTGAAATGTAATAAATTCCCTTTATAAAAGCCATTATATTTCTAGTATATCGCATTCTGGTAGCTTTAGCAAACCAATGTAATATATGTTATGAGAATTAAAATATTTTTTAAAATCCATGGAACTCCACAGAACAATGAACACCAAATTAAACCACGGACTATAGTTAATATGTGACACATACTGCACTAATGCAAGGGGTCAATAAGAAGGTGGAAAATGGGAATTGTGTTTCATGCTTGACTGTTCCGTAAACCCACAACTTCTCTATTTTAAAAAAAAGGAAATAGCATTAGGACTAAAATGGAAGATGAGAACTCTTTCTCATTTACACTTTTATATCCAATCTCACCTTGATGACTTCTCCACTGGCGGCAATTAAGTCTGTTGGAATGGTGACTCGAAATGAGCGCCCAACAACAGCCATACTATCAGGAATGCCAACCACTGTGGGAACAGCCTCATGGAGGTCTGAGAGCACTGAGTGCATGGATGCTTCAAGCTGGTTTTCCCAGTCCCTAATGGCCTCCGAGGCTTCACTGGGCCAGTGGGACTGAGCCATAGCCACCATAAGCAGAAGGAGAAAGGTCCTCCCCCAAAAGGGGGCCAACAGAAAGAGGCACAGAGACATTCTCCTTCCAGACCCAAGTCCGCTCAAGCTGATAGTCTTGATAAAGAAGAAAGGGATTGATGTCGTCCCAGAGCTGGATCCTCACCCTCTGCACACCTGCTCCATCCCAGAGCACCCACAGCCTGAAAAAGAAAAAGAGGAGATTTCAGCAATCCCCATTACTTCAAAGTCATGCATAGACACTTACTATTCCCAAGAGTTCCTGCCAAAAATATGGGCTACCCTAATTCCAATTAATTTTCTCACTTGGTACTATAAGTAAAAAAGCCACCAGCCAATTGTGGCTACCAACCACTGAACTGTGTGGCCGGTCCAAACTGAGAAGTTTTTTTTTTTTTCTGAGAAGTATTTTAAGTGTATAATACATACCAGATTTCAAAGACTTAGTATGAAAAAAGAATGTAAAAATATTGAATTAATAGTTTTTTTAATTAAATATGGTTACTTATTGAAACGATATTTTGGAAATACTGAATTAAATAAAACAAATTCTTGAAATTAATGTCACCTACTTATTAGTTTTTTCATTAGATACCAAAAAATTTTAAATGACATGTGACTCACATTACATTTCTGTTGGGCAGCACTGCTCCAGACCTAACTTATAGTTTACAGGAAATAAAGAGGCCACGAGGAGACAATCAGACAAATCTAGAACATGAGAACTTTCTCAAGATGACTGACCTGGTCTTGCCAAACATCATCATCACTAAAAGCAAGGAGGTTGTTATAGATTTAGAGACAACTTCAAGATACAATATGTATATCTTGACTGGATCCTGGAAATACTGAGGGAAAAAAAAAACAACTCTCCAAGGGATATCTGGGAAATACTACATGCGGCTGGACATTAAACTTAATGTTAATTTTCTTAGGTGAGAAGATGACGCTATTGGAGTCTGCCCTCAATCTTATGAGATGTATTTTGAAATATTTAGAGATAAAGTATCAAAAATGGTTCAAGAGGAGGGCGGCTGCCGTGGCTCAGCAGGCAGAGCTCCGACCTGCCGTGCTGGAGGTCTGGAGTTCGATCCCTGGTGCCTCCTGCCCATATGCAAATTAAAAAAAAAAAATGGTTCAACAGGAAAAAAAGTGTATACCTGTGTGTGCATGTGTTGACACAGAGAAAGCAGTGTGACAAACTATAACAATAAGTCTTTAAAAAATTCTTTTGAAAAGACCAAATATATACACAGAGAAGTAAAGCAACTGCCCACTCCCCATACCCCACATCCCCAAGCAAGACCACAGGACTCATTTATTAAACACACATTTGCTCCACTTCTAATAGAGTGTCTAGAGCCCTGAACAACCCACTCTTTCCCTCAACCCCCAGTACTTCAAGGCAGCTGTGAGTATTTGCTCTAGGCTGGCAGACACTCCTGTGGGACTTGCAGGCTTGAGGGCATCCACAGGTGATCATGGCCATCAAAAGCAATTTCTCATTTTGGAAAAGGATTAAGCCCTGCCCTAAGTCGAGGCTGCCAAGGAAGCAAGTAATATCTTTTGATCTAGGTCATACAAGGTAAATAAACTCAAAATTTCTAGAAAACAAGGCCATTGAAACAGACCACATAATCTAAAGTCAACAAAAGTCCAAGCAAATCCTAATGCTACTGTTTTTGTTTTGGATTTTGCTATTCCTGGTTCTATTTTGTTTTATGATTAAATTCAACCAACTCAATCTGAAATTCATGAAACAGAGCCGAAGACCAAGAAAATAAACCAATTTTGAAATAAAGCAATTTTAAAGGTTGTAAGATTTATTATAAAGCTATTGTATTTAAGGCAATGTCACATGGGACAGCGTAGACAAGTGGACTGTGAAACCAAGGGTAAGAGCCCCAAACCAGAAAATGTACTGTCCAATCAAAGGCGCTGGAGGAAGTAGCTACTACAAACAAAATAAATCCCAGGTAGATTAGATACCTAAAAGTAAAAATCAGAATTTTTAAAAGTTTAGAAGAAAATATAGAAGACAGTCAGAATAAGGAAGAATTACTTTAAAAACACACCAAAAGACACAAAATACAATGAAAATTTCCAATTCTGGGAAGATGGAGTAGACATATTTTTCCCTGTTCCTCATACTAAGCACAACCAAAACTCTTGGATATAATATATTAAATAAATATATGATTCTAAAAGTAGAGAGAACGCAGACCAGCTCCTTAGAACAATACAGGGGTGAATTTCCTAGGTTTTCTTAGTATCTCAGAATTAAAAAGCCCCAACAAATGGACAAAGGAATGGTATATTGTTATCGGGATTATAAGTAATAGTGCCGGGTTGGTTGAAAAGGGTTATCTGAAGTCACATATGTCACCAATTAACACCACAAATTTAAATAAGTTCTTGCATGAACTACTACAAAGGTACATTTGTACAAAGAGTTAACAGCAGAGGGATATATGATGAAAAATTATCTATTACAAGCCAAAAACTACAGTTAACAGTAATCACTTAACATTCTTTCATCAACAGTAACAGGTGTATGACACCAATACTAGGGGTGAATAATGGGGGGGATAAGGGATATTTTGTTTTTGGGGGTTTTCATCTGTTACCTGTCTCTTTGGAACAACGAAAATGGTCTAAAATTGAGTGATGCCAATTGCACAACTAAGCAATGATACTGAGACAATGATTGTATAGTTTAGATGGAATATATATGTAACAATATCTCAATAAAATCTCCAAAACACAAGCCCCAACGAAAGTCTGCTCTCTCTAGTCAAAGGACCAGGAAAGGGGAAGCATGGCATGACAGAAAACTTGTAGATAATAAAAGCTCTATTCCAACCAACCACCACAGAAAAAGTGGCCCCATCCCACCCATGCCAGCAAAGGCCAAGTGGGGAGCATAAACTCCCACTCTGGCAAGGTTGTAACAAGGCACCCCAAATACTCCTACTGGGACAGTGTCAAAGAAGGTCAAGTAGGGATCTAGGACTTTTGACCAGTAATGAGGCACTACATCCCTCCTTAGTGTCATAACGTCAGTGGAAATCATATGGGGAGCCTGGATGTATTTCTGTCCCCATGTGGCAGTAAGGAGGTGGTGTTAGGGAACTAGGGGATAATCAGAACTTTCACCATCACCAGCGGTAACGAGGCCTGGGGAGCCAGAACTACCCACCTTGCCAAGCAGTAAAGAGGATTCTCCCCCTATGATGTCAATGGGAGAGTGGGGAACCTGGACTTCTGCCTCCACCTGGCAAGAATGAAGTCATGTGCCCTGCCCCCTTCTTCTGTCAGAACAGAGTCTGAGAAACATAGCTACAACAGAATCCAGAGTCTCAGAATAAAATCCGAAAATTTCCAGATTTCAATAGAATATCATTTATCATATTAAGAACTAAAAAGATCTCAGACTGAATGAAAAAAAAAAGACAATCAACAGATACTTACACCAAGATTACAGAGGTAATCTTAAACAAAGGTTTTGAAGTGCCCGTAATAAAAATGCTCCAATAAGCAACTGTCAACATTCTTGAAACAAATGAAAAAGTTGAAAACCACACTAAGGACATAGAGAGCTTCAGCATATAAATAGAAGATATAAAGAAAAACCAAAGGGAAATTTTAGAACTGGAAAATATAATTGAAACAAAATACTCAGTAGAGCGACTCAACAGCAGAAAAGAGGAGACAGAGAAAACAATCAATGAACTGGAGGATAGAAAAAAATAGAGATTAGCCAATCTGAACAACATAAAGAAAAGAGACTGGAAAAAAAAAAACACGAACAATGCCTCAGGGACCTGTGGGACTATAACAAAAAGTCTAACATTTGTGTCATTGGTGTCCCAAGAAGAGAGGAGAAAGAGGGGCAGAGTTAAAGAAGCACTTGAAGAAATAATGGCTGGAAAATTCCCAAATTTGGCAAGAGACATAAATCTATAGATTAAAGAAGTTGAGTGAACCCTAAACAGGATAAAGTAAAAAAAAGCCATGCCACGACACATCATAATTACATTTCCACAAACAAAAAACAAAATCCTGAAAGCAGCTGTGCTAGTTTGAATCTGTGGTGTACCCCAGAAGAGCCATGTCCTTTAATCCTCTTTCAATATGCTGGGTGGGAGCTTTTTGATCATCTATAGAGATGTGACCCACCCAATTGCGGGTGATAACTTTTGATAAGATATGTTTCCACCCATTCAAGGTGGGGAAGCTTATTGGAGCCTTTTAAGAGGGAACCATATTGGAAAAAGCTTTAGAGCCCACGTAGCCAGAGACCTTTGGAGATGAAGAAGGAAAATGCCCCTGGGGGAGCTTCATGAAACAAGAAGCCTGGAGGGAGAGCTGGCAGATGTCATCATATTCGCTATGTGCCCTTCTAGCTGAGAGAGAAAGCCTGATCATCATCAGCCTTCTTGAACCAAGGTATCTCTCCCTGGATGTCTTAGTTTGAATATTTCTATAGCCTTGCTTTAATTTGGACATTTTCACAGCCTTAGAACATGCAAACTTGCAACCCAATAAATTCCCCTTTTTAAAAGCCGTTCTGACAAGGGTGGTGGAGATGTGCAAGGATAGTCCTGTGGTAGAATTCTCGCCTGCCACGCAGGAGAGCCGGGTTCGATTCCCGGTCCCTGCACTTCCCAAAAAACAAACAAACAAGCAAAACAAACAAACATTCAACAAATGGTGTTGCAATAACAGTATACTCACATGGAAAAATAATGAAATGTGACCCTGCCAAAAAGCATACGCGGACAATTAAAAAAAATACATTTAAAAGCCATTTTGTTTCTGGTATATCACATTCCAGCAGCTTTAGCAAACTAGAACACAGCCAGAGAAAAATTATACCTTATCTGTAAGGGAAAAATAATTAGAATGACTGCAGATATTTTATCAGACATCAGGGAGGCTAAAAGGAATATTTTTCAAGTGCTGAAAGAAAAGAACTGTTAAGAGTTCTTATATAAAGAGTGAAAATATCCCTGAGAAATGAAGGGGAAATCAAAATATTCTCAGATGAAAGAAAATGAAGAATTTGCTGTCAATCAATGTATCCTAAAAAAAAAAATGGCTAAAGGAAGTTCTCTAAACAGAAAATAAATGATCAAAGAAGGCACATCAAAACCTGATGATGGAATAAAAAACACAGTAAGTAAAAACCTGGTTAAATACATAGGCTTTCCTTCTCCACTTATTTTTTTAGAATTATGCTTGACAATTGAAGCAAAAATTATAACACTCTCTAATGTGGTTCTAAATGCATATAAAGGAAACATTTAAGAAAAGTATACTGTAAAAGAGTGAAGGTAAAGGGACATAAAGGGAGGTAAGATTTCTTTAGACAATTCAAACTAGGACAATGATAATATCAATAGACTGTGAAAAGTTATGTATACATAATGTAACAGCCAGAGCAATCACTAAAAAAGGTGGAAAGAGACACACTCAAAACCATATAAATAAAAATGGAATCCTAATAAATGTTCAGTTAATCCACAAGAAAGCAGGGGGAAAAGAGTATAAACAGAAAAGAAATTTTAAAAGGGGCAAAATTAAGCTCTAGCATGTCAATAATCACATTAAATGTAAATGGCTTAAATATACAAATGAAAAGTAAGATTATCAGAGTGGATTAAAAAAAGGTGTTACACAAAACATACTTCAAATATAATGATACAGGCAGTTTGAAAGTAAAAGGATGGAGAAAACCTTCTCGACCAAAAGGGGGAAGAGTGAAATGAGACAAAGTGTCAATGGCTGAGAAATTCCAAACAGAGTCGAGAGGTTATCCTGGAGGTTATTCTTATGCATTAAGTAGATATCACCTTGTTATCCAAGATGCAATGCAGAGGCTGGAGGGAACTGCCTGAAAATGTAGAGCTGTGTTCCAGTAGCCATGTTTCTTGATGATGATTGTATAATGATATAGCTTTCACAATGTGACTGTGTGATTGTGAAAACCTTGTGTCTGATGCTCCTTTTATCTACCTTGTCAACAAACGAGTAGAACATATGGAATAAAAATAAATAATAGGGGGAACAAATGTTAGAACAGATTTAGTTTGAAATGCTAGTGATCAATGAAAGGGATCAGTAAGGGGTATGTCCTGTAAAATTTTTTTTTTACTGTTTGTTATATTTTTCTGTTCTTTTTATTTCTTTTTCTGAACCGATGCTGATGTTCTGGGAAATGATCATGATGATGAATATGCAACTATGTGATGATATTGTGAACTGCTGAGTGTATGTGTTGGGAATGTCCGTGTTTCTTGTAATTTTTTTTATTAATAAAAAATTTTTAAAAATTACAAAAGGAATAAAGGCAAAATTCAAAAAAAGAAAGTAAAAGGATGGAAAATGATGAATGATGCAAATACTAAAAGAAATTAGTAGCAGCGATATTAATATCAGATAAAGGACATGTCATAAAAGTACCAGGGACAGAGGGGAACATAACATAATGAAAAAGGATCACTACACCATGAAAACACAAAAATCTTATATGTGTATGTACATCAAATAGAGCTGCCAAATGTGAAGCAAAAACTAACTGAAGTAAAAGGAGATATAAACATATCAATAGTGAAATTAGAAACTTCAGTACCACTCTCTCAATAATTGATGGAACAACTAGAAAGAACATCCACAAGGATACAAAAGAACTCAGGGTCTAATAAAAATTTATAGAATATTCCACCCAAAAACAGCAAAATACACATTCTTTTCAAGTGCCCACAGAATATCCTGTGATATAAAACAAACCTCAACAAATTTCAAAGAAGTTAAATCAGACATTCCAAAAACTTTAAAAAAGGGGGGGGGGTCCTAAACATGCTCAAAGAACCAAAGGAAACCATGAACAAAGAACTAAAGGAAATCAGGAAAACAATCAATGAACACAAAGAGACTAACAATAAAGAAATGAAAATTATGAAAAAGAACCAAGCAGAGCTAAAGATCAGAGTAACAGAAATCAAAAATTCCCCAGAGGGGTTCAGCAGCAGACTGGAGCTGGCAGAAGAATAAATGAGTGAACTTGAAGATAAGATAAATGAAACCACCCAGTTTGAGGTGCACAAAGAAGAAAGAATGAAGAAAAGTGAACAGAGCCTGAAGAACCTGTGCAACACCACCAAGTGTACCAATATATACATTGTAGAAGTTGCAGAGGAAGAAAGAGAGAAAGGGGCAAAGCGAATATTGCAAGAAATAATGGCTGAAGACTTCCCAAATTTAATGAAAGACAGGAATATACACATCCAAGATATTCAAGAAACTCCAAACAGGATAAAGTCAAATAGACCCATATCATGCCGTATTAAAATCAAACTGTCAAAAGCCAAAGATAAAGAATTCTGAAAGCCTCAAGAGAGAAGCAACATGTCACATGCAATAGAGCCTCAAGATTAAGTGCCTATTTCACATCAAAGGCAAGAAGACAGTAGGAAGACATATTTAAAATGCTGAAAGCAAAAAATTGCCTACCAAGAACTCTGAACCTAGCAAAAATGTCTTCAAAAATGCGGGAGAGGGACTTCCGGGTCAAGATGGCGGCTTAACAACGTGCGCGTTTTAGTTCGTCCTCCAGAACAACTACTAAATAACCAGAAACAGTACAGAACAGCTCCTGGGGCCACGTCAGTAACCAGACACACAGCGTACCCCAGTCTGGACCAGCTGGACCGGCTGTGAGCATCCCCCAGAACCGTGAGTTCCCAAAGCTGTGGCGGCCAGCGCCCCTCCCCCACAGGCCGCTTCCCAGAGGGGAAAGGAAAGGACTTTACCAGCAGCAGGGACTGGGCACAATCAAACGCCAATTGTGGAACTAATTAACAAATTCTGACTACTAAAATTAGGCCCCCAGCTTAGGTGAACCTGATCAAAGTGGAGGTTGCTCATTTTTGCCCCAGTGCCAAGGGGGCAGGACTGACAGAAAAAGGGGAAAAAAAAAAAGAAGGAAACAGAGGTTTTTGTGGCTGTGTCTCTACAAAGGCTTGACTGCCTCTGGATATAGCGGCAGGACTTTTCAGGCTGCAACTGCCCCAGGCATAGGCAGAAGTGAGCTCTTTTGGGGGCTTGTCTGGAGCGTGTGCCTTCCCCAGGGCAGGGGTGAAGCCCAACTCAGGTGGAATCCCTCCTTCAAAGAAGTCAGACACCAGGGCTTGGCAGTTTGAAGCCATTAAAACCAGCCTACAACCTCTCCTCTGTCTCCACCACGCCCCCAGTCAAAGTTAAAGGTACCGCATCATCTTATGCTGGTGGGACCTGCAGTCAGACAAGCGCCACACACAGGGCAGGATAAGAAAAACAAATTCATCCAGCAAGAAAACCCTAGATATAAGAAGTGAAAGCAAACTCCAGAATAAACTAATTAAGGTAATTAAATGCCTAGACGCCAGCAAAAAATAACAAATCACACTAGGAAAATTGAAGATATGGCCCAGTCACAGGAACAAATCAACAATTCAAACAACATACAGGAGCTGAAACAATTAATTCAGAATGTACGAACAGACATGGAAAACCTCATCAAAAACCAAATCAATGAATTGAGGGAGGATATAAAGAAGGCAAGGAAAGAACAAAAAGAAGAAACTGCAAGTCTGAAAAAACAAATCACAGAACTTATGGGAATGAAAGACACAGTAGAAGAGATGAAAAAAACAATGGAAACCTACAGTGGTAGATTTTGAGAGACAGAACATAGGATTTCTAAACTGGAGGACGGAACGTCTGAAATCCGACAAGAAACAGAAACTATAGGAAAAAAAAAGGAAAAATATGAGCAGGGACTCAGGGAATTGAAAGACAATATGAAGTGCATGAATATACGTGTTGTGGGTGTCCCAGAAGGAGAAGAGAAGGGAAAAGGAGGAGAAAAACTAATGGAGGGAATTATCACTGAAAATTTCCCAACTCTTACGAAAGACTTAAAATTACAGATCCAAGAAGTGCAGCGTACCCCAAAGAGAATAGATCCAAATAGACATACTCCAAGACATTTAATAATCAGAATGTC
>PVIY010021218.1:0-42764 GCA_004026745.1 Myrmecophaga tridactyla
TTTAGTTCACAGCTCATCAAGGGTCTGTAAGGACCAGGTTTCTGGAGCCCACAGCTGGGTTTTATAATCATGGCCCCCAGGCTTATAGGTTACTGCCCTCGGGTTAGTCACTTGGCCTCTTTGTGCCTACTTCTTCAGCTTCACAAAGGAAATATAAATAGTACCTCCTTCAAATGGCCCTTTGTATGAGGCTTCAATGAGATGTACACTTGTAGGAGTGCCCAACAACATGGTAAGGATTCTATGTTTTAGCTATTTCTAGTGTTCTGCCATTCACTCATTCATTCTGTTTCTCCATTCACTTATTCATTTACTTACAATCACTCCCTTAGTCCAAGAAAACAAACTCAGTTTTCTTCCTGGTCCTTCTCATACCTTCCCATTTCTAGCCCTTTGCTTGAGGATTGCAGTTTTTCTCAAAAACAAATGCTCAAGCCACTCTTAGAATTCAGCATTTTAAGAAAGGCTAGAAGGTTGTCCTCATGGGCATAAACTTAATAATTTATGAGATGCAAGATCTGTCTCCTCAGCATTTCTGCTGCAATCAATAGCAAAGTTATTGGACAGGAAGCAAGGGGAACGTGAAACTCAGGCCAAGCTACTGGTTGCATCAGCAGTAGTTGAAATAAGAAAACACAAGGGCAAGAAAATTTTAAATAATGCACAAGAGAGATTGCATAGATACTATTCTCATGTAACTCAGATACCCTCATATCATCTATTAAATCTAATCAGTCACAGGGTCCCAACCAAAGTCCACTTCAGTTTCTGAAGAGAATTTAGGTAAGAAAAGTATGGAAACAAATTCCTTTTGCTGCACGAGTTTTCAAAGGTATTCATCTCTCTCTCCTATAGCACATTTCCTTTTGTTTAAACCTTTTCCAGCATTCTAATTGGTCTGAGTTGCTCACCTTTATGATCAAGATAAGTCTTTACTTGTGTTAACCTTGTCAAACTGTGATTACTTTAACTACACATTTGTTTATTAATCTTCTATGGTGTGGACATTTTCTCTCCAGGTGCACCTGTCTATCAGCAATTTTGGCTTCTGGTAGAAATCAACATTCAATTATTCTTGTCAATAAGAAGAAAAGAATGCCTGCTTGATCCTTAACATTAAATACCTCAAAACAACCAGGTATTAGTTGTGGCTTCATGTTCAATGGAATCCTAATTGCTGTCACCTGAGAAAGGAAGCTTTAAACTGGAGAACCAGGGCCTCAAAATCTATTATGGTAATGCCGTGGGAATGGAAAGAATACATTCTTTAAATAGTAAGTACAGTGAGCGTGATATTGAAAAAGGCCAAATGCCACCTCCTTGGTTCCAAGACCCATGTATTCTAAAAATGTAGACAGATTACCACATATTCCCTGTTTCAGCATAAATTCAGGATCCTGAAGCTTAGCATCCCAATCTCCAGAGTATTTTCCTTAAGCTGTTCCATTAGCTAAGAATTCAACAGGCCCTTCGGTGTTCTATGAGATTGGCTGTGCCTAGGTGAAGGAATTGATGAAAAAGCCAATAAATCTGATGGCCATGTGTCCACTGTGTTACGTTCTTTGTCATAAAAATAAAATGCATCTCTCAGTCAGAGGCAGTGTTGGACATGATTATATGTCAATGTGTCAGGCTTCTCTAAGCCCCAGGACAGCAGGTCATTGATGGCAGAAATAGTGCAGTCAAGGAAAGCAAACCCCTCTCTAGAGTAGATGTCACTTGAGAATTGCAGGGGTGAGAGGGAAAGTCATAAAGCCTGAGCCTGATGTGAGGTGTTCCCAGTCTGCACCAGCATGAAGCTCGTCAAAGCCCAGACCTACAGAACCAGTTACTGCAGCAAAGGCTGTAATTAGATGTGTGTGTGTGACATGCTATACACCACGTGTCTGATGCAGCATTTCAAGTACCAAGAAAGGGAAGGGGGTTTTAAATTATTGAGATTTGATTTTCAACCCACCTATAAGGGCATCCTTTTCCTATTTAATTTTGTTTAGAATATGACCTCCCTTTCCTTAAACTTAAGTATCTTATTAAATAAATCACAAGCTTTGCATTCGGTGATAACTGTATATAAATCATGTATAAGGTAATGAAATGGATCAATAAATCTTTTAGTTCAAGTAACAAGGTAAAGTAAGGCTACAGAGTCCCAACAGGAACAAAGAGTTGCTAGAATCATATCAATGCTGCTTGGGTCCCAGACTTACTCTATTTGGTCCCCGAGTGCTAAGTCACAAAAGTTCAAGGCCAGTACTATGAATGCAGCCACTGATCTTGTTTTCCTAGAAGCTGCCTTTCCTATCAGCAGTCCCCTCCTAGTAGTTAAAGAAAGAGGTAGTATTAACCCTGAGGTGGTCTCTGCCCTTATCTTCTTAAACTCTGGGTCACCTACTGCTTTAATCGTGGTTCTCTCTTCTTGTTTATTATGAAATCAAAACAACCTGACATTTTAGCAGCTGACATTTGTTTTTCTATAGGGAGAACTCAGCTTACAGTAAAAGTCAGATATCAAATGCTTCCCTCAGTCTGCTCAGATTCCTTTCTTTGGCTGACTTGCAGATCAGAATATTGTGAAGCACATCCTTCTTTATGCTTGATTGCTGCAATAATGTTTATAAGGATGAAATATTGACTGGAATGAATGAACCAAAAAGAAGCACATATGCACCTGCAAACCTCTGGAGTTTTCTTCTATAATCATAGTAAATATGCATATATATATATACAAAAAAATTACATTTTGACATTTCTCTTTTTATGCATGCCAAATTAATTCCTTAGTGATTTAAAGAGAAAGAGCAAGGAATACCCAGGAGTAACAGTTTAGATTTTTTAATATAATCATATTCTAGTTAGAAAAATTGTTTAAGTACTTCAAGAGGAATTATGTGAAATGTTGAATTTTACTTTTTCTACAAAGGATTAATGACTCAGAGGACCAAAGAGCATACATTGACAAAATAAAAACTGAATTAAAAAAAAAAAAAGCCTGGCACAGGGTGATCTCTGCTGGCCTTCTCTCCAGGCCTCTGGGTTCCTACAACTTTCCCTGGGGTGGTTCCTTTCTGCATCTGCAAAGGCCTGGGCTGAGCTGTGAGTGCTGAGATGAGGAATGCTGAGCTGCTTGGGCTGTGCTACGTTGTGCTCTCTCATTTAAGCACCAGCCAATTAAATCAAACATCATTCATTGCAGCAGGCATGCCTCCTAGCTGACTGCAGATGTAATATGCAACAGATGAGGTTCACGTACTATTGGCTCATGTCCGCAGCAACAGAACTAGGTGCCTTCACCTGGCCAAGTTGACAACTGAATCTAACTACTACAACTAGCCACTTCATTTAGCCTTCTTTGTATAATGCTTTTGATTTGTTGATGGGTATATAGTTTGCCCTGAAATTTAAAGCAAAAAATCTCAAACAAGATTTAGGCAGATGTCCAAATGTAAACCTTAGTGAAGAAGAAGATTAGTAAGATTGGCCATGGTAGAAACAAGAAGAAAAATGACAGGTAAGAAATATCGAAATTAAATAGGGGAATACAAACGTATTCAGTCACTGATTAGATAGTGCGCAATACTACAAGCAGAAACAAAAATGTAGACAACTCCATTTTTCAATTTATTTATGCGTATCAGTGCATGTGTTTTGATTAGTGGAACTTTCTTGGTAGGATTAATCACCAGAAAACTTGATATTTGAAATTCTAATAGGAAAAGAAAATAGAAATCTCTCCATTCTCCATTGCTATGATCTAGAAATCACACAATTTAATGATTCACCTTTAGGAATTCTTTGGCAATAAATGAGGCAATGCCCCCCTATTAGAAGGTGATTATTACTTTGCTAAAGTGTATTCAGTCACTGTAGTGGTTTGGAGCTGCATGCACCCAAGAAAAACATGTTCTCAAACATAATCCATTCCTGTGGATGTGAACCTATCCAAGTATGAATTTTGATTAGCTAAAATGTGGCTAACTTCAATAAGGATTGGTCATAATCCTATTACTGGAGTCCTTTACTAGCAGAATGAAATTCATACGGTGAAAAAAAAAGCTGAAATTCAGTGGAACCTGGAAGAGAATGGAAGAGGCCAGGAGAGGTTGCCCTGTGCAATACCAATGACAGGAAAAAGAAAGGGGTCACTGGCAACCAGCCCAGAACACTAGTCTTTAGAAGAAAGATATTGCCTTGAAGATGCCTTGATTTGGACTTTCATTTTGCCTCAAAACCATGCGCTAATAAATTCCCATAAGCAACCCATCATATGGTATTTGCTTGAGCAGCCAAGAAAACTAAAACAGTCACTAGGGAATTAGCAAAGTCTTTAGAACAACTCCTTTTCCACAAGAATATATGAAACAAAGTATTTTCAGTGACATTATTAACACAGAATCTTTCATCCCTTACATAGCACCAACTTTAGATACTGCATTTTCTTATACCAAGAAAAACTGAGCGTAGAGACAAATGATGTTTTAGAACTTACCATGTATGAAAAGGTTAAGTACTCTCCTGGAAATAATTCTCATAATATTTTAATATGAAATGTTTCTGAGGTCTGAAATAGTGAGTGAACATAGAGAAAAGTTATTCAACATCAGCATTAACACAAAATAATGGCAAGTGTCTCATATTTATGATAGCAACAAAATAGAAAATATTTTGCAAAGAAAAAACATATAGTAAGAAAGCTATAAAACTTTATTAAAGAACATAAAACAAGGCCTACACAAAAGAACAAATATAACATGTGGCTGGACAGAAAGATTCAAAAGCATAAATAAAGATTTCCATTATTCAACATTTACTGTGAAAGATTAATACAGTCCTAAGTAGAATCTTGTTCTAGTTTGCTAGCTGCCAGAATGCAATATACCAGAAATGGAATGGCTCTTAAAAGAGTAATTTAATAAGTTGCTAGTTTACAGTTCTAAAGCCATAAAAATGTCCCAATTAAAGCAAGTCTATAAAAATGTCCAAATAAAGGCACCAAGTAGTTACCGCCACTCAAGAAAGGCCAGTGAAGTTCAAGGTTTCTCTGCAACTGGAAAGGCACATGGCAAACATGCTGACATCTGCTAGCCTTCTTTCTAAGCTTCTTGTTTCATGAAGCTCCTCAGGGATGTTCTCCAAAGGTCTCTGGCCACACAGACATTCATGGATCATTTCTCCAAAATGCTTCCTCCTTTAAAGGATTCCAGTAAAGTAATCTAGACTTTTTAACTAATATCTCTAATTAATACCCACAGTTGGGTGAGTCACATCTCCATGGAGGTAATCTAATCAAGTCTCCAACCTAAAGTACTGAATAGGGATAAAAAGAGATGGTTGCTCCCACAAGATTGGATCAAGATTAAAACATGGATTTTCTAGGGTACATAATCTTCAAACCAGCACAAATCTCCATAAACTTGGTTTTATCATTTTTAACATAATGAATTGATAATCCAGTTGATACAGAATAATGCATGTGTAAGGATAATCAAAAATGTTGAAAATAAAGAATACATATTTATCATGCATTAAAATTCATTTTAAAAATTCACTAGTTAAAACATTTGTTTGAGAGCTACAGGGAAAGGATATATTAAAAATAGAACAGAGCTTCATGGTGTTGGGATAGAATCTCTTATGACAGTTGACAGTCATGTTAAAATTGCCCTTCATACTCTATGTATCTGAAATCATAAATCTCAGCACTAAAAACTAACTGCTTTATTAATTTCCAAATTATGTATATGTTATTTTGAGATTCCTTTACAGGAAAATAAGGGGAAAAGGCTATCACATGACATCGGTCAACTAATGTGAATGTTTGTTGCACATTTGGAAAGTATACACAGGAAAGGGAACTCACTGACATCTAAACCCTGTGTGGTCAAGTTACACAGAAAATATAAAATTTGTACATTAGATCTTGGGCTTTAGGTAAAATGGTGTATGCAACATTTCAACAGTTGTGCAACATATTTTATAGTGTGATCTTGGGTAAATTAAATAAGTAAAATCCCACTGTTTTAGGTTTGATTTCCACAGAAAGGTTTGAGTGCAAGTAACTGATTTCAGAGGAGATTCCTGGAACCTGGTAAGGGATTGGGAACATGAGACAGAGAAGGGACAGTAACCACTGCAGTTTGGTTAAAAAGCAGATCACTCTGCTTGCTGTGGACAACCAGGACTGTGAGACTCATATAGGCAGCCAGGACCTTACCTCAATGGAGACTTTGGACAGCTGAACATAATCTGGTTCTGGTTCATTTCCCCCTAGGGTAAGGAACATGAGGTACATCTGTCCTGTGACATTTTTGAGGAATGCCCCTAGGGTTGTCAACAACCTAGCACTTCCAGTTTGCTCTATGCATGGACAAGAATTATTCTGTAGGCAATAAAAGACCTTGTGCTTATAGTGGTAGATGTTTGCAATATAAACCACTGTGCTGGTCTGAATCTGTGGTGGACCCCAGAAAAGCCATGCCCTTTGATCCTCATTCAATATAGCTGGGTGGGAGCATTTTATTGTTTCCATGAAGATGTGACCCACCCAACTGTGGGTGGTAACCTTTGATTAGATGATTTCCATGGAGGTGTGCCTCCTCCCACTGAAGGTGGAGTTGCTTGCTGGAGTCCTTTAAAAGAGGAAACATTTTGGATGGAGCCCTTTTTGGTAGAGCCACATGAAAGCCAGCAGATGCTGCCATGTTTGCCATGTGCCCTTCCAGGTAAGAGAGAAATGTTGAACGTCGTCGGCCTTCTTGAACCAAGGTATCTTTCCCTGGATGCCTGAAATTGGACATTTCTATAGACTTGTTTTAATTGGGACATTTTCTCGGCCTTAGAACTGTAAACTAGCAACTTATTAAATCCCCCTTTTTAAAAGCCATTCCATTTCTGGTATATTGCATTCTGGCAGCTAGCAAACTAGAACAGCCACCAACATGTAAGGAACATGGTTTGATATGGCCTGTAAATGTATTGTGACTGCTAGGGGATGTGGTATTGACAGCATCTGCTATCTATATTTTTAAAGCTATTTTATTAACAGTATTTAATAAATACTTCTGACTCAGGCATATCTTCATGCCAGAGTCCCTAACTGACTGTATATTTAGTGCAGGTGATAAGTCAGATAGTCTTTCATTTCTTCCAGGAAAAAACACATATCTCTTTCTAGTTTAAGGTTCCTCCTTTAAATGGCATGTGGTGGCTTTTGACATTTGTTCTGCCTTGGCAACCATTCACAAGGCTTGTAACAGGGACTATGTTATGACTACCACTATTTGGTGGTCCCTTTTCTTTTTACTCAAATTTAGTTATCCTGCCATCTGTTGAAAAATGTTTAGCAACCCCACTGGAGTTTTCAGGGTATTCCCTTCCTCTCACAGTCATTCTCATTCAAGTAGGAGGGTAGCCACCTCCCACCACATGGACCTAGAGGCCAATTTGAGAATTCCCACATGAATTCTCCCTTCCCAGAACTCATCCTCTACTTCCAGGGGATCCTTGGTCTCCTAGCTGTCTCACCAATTATTCCAGCACAGCTCCTGGAGGGCTTGGGTCAGGGCAGCCCAAAGACACAGACTGTTGATCACAATCCACCCTTTGCTATGACAAGCCTTGTATGCTACCTCAACTGATGCAAAAACAGCCTCCTTGTTAGGTAGGTGAAAGGCTGTATGGCCTAATTAGGGGGATATACTGCACAATATGCCACATTGGCAAAATATGGAGACTATATAAGATGTTTTAAGAGGGCTAGAAATAAATCACACCATTAATTCTTCGTAGATCCTGACACTGAAGCTTTTACTGCAGGAATGAAAAACATGGTATTGCATACTTCCCCCAACCATTACTATGGCCTCTCATGTCTATCATAAGCCTGCTAATAGGACAATCCAATTTCTTTGCAACTCAGGCCATAGCTGACCTTACAGAAGTGGAAAGACTGTGGAAAAAGAAGGCGGAAGGAAGGGCAATGGGAAAAGCTCCCCTGGGTAATGATGGCCATAATCAGGAATCCTACAAGCACATGTGGGCAGATATCATCACTGCAGGCACAGATATAGGGCCTATAGATAGGCAACCTAAAGCAGTCCTGGTAAAACTATGGAGAAAACTGCTAAAATGCCAAAGATTTGCTGAAGTAAGCTCTCAAGCTCCAAGGAAGAAAGGAAGTCAGGAAAGAAGCGACTGTTTGAAGTCTGAGCCAAGGAACCTTCCACTTTCCCTGGAAGATGGTAAGCCCTTTTCCCTCTTCCAGAGGGGGGAAGTCAGAATCCCCAGGTACAGTCAAAAGCCAGGGACCCTGTGTATTGGAGGCCATAGGTAGAAGTATCCATTTATTGACCCCCTAAGAACCAGCAGAAAGTGTTAGCACTATTAGACACGGAAGACAAATGTGCTCTAATTTATGGAAATATAGGCCAATTTAATGGACCCATGCTGGCCATAGACTGCTGTGGGGGAAGAAAATCAGAGCCAAACAGCATAATTTGACCTTACAAATTGCAAAATTGTCCCCCACTAAGTGTATACAGTATATAGTTCTCCTATATCAGAATACATTTTAGGAATTGATCTTCTACAAAATGCCTCATTGCAGACCACTATAGGGGAATTCTGCCTCTGGTGTAGAGTGATCAAAGCATTTTTAAAGGAGCAGGGAAAATGGTCCCCTGTAATGTACCCCTACCTTGGAGGGTTGTGGCTATAAAACAATATAAACTTCCAGGAAGCACCAAGAAATCTCAGCCATTATAATAGAGTTGGAGCAGGTGGGGTAATAATACCCATCCATAGGCCTTTCAATAGTCCTGCGTGGCCGATATGAAAGCCTGAAGGAATGTGGCATATGACAGTGGATTATTTGGGAGCTAAAATAACACCACCAATGTATGCCACAGTCCTGATCAGTGCTGGTTTATTGTAAGAAATTAGTACCCAATTGTGTGAATATTATTTTATATTGGATCTTGCTAATGCTTTCTTTAGAATTTCCCTAGAAAAATCAAGTCAGTCTGTGCTCACCTTCAATTGGGACAACCAACAATGGACTTTTACTGTGCTTCCCCAAGGCTGTGTACATAGCCCGGCCATCTCCCGTGGTCTCCTGGCAAAAGATTTGGCTAAGTGGAAATGTCCTGCAAATGTAACTCTATTTCATTATACTGATAATGTCATGTTAACCAATAACAGTCCTTTAGAGTTGAAAGAAGCCTCAGGCTCATTGCTGTCTCCCTTTGAAAGTCAAGGAGGGGGCAGTTAATCACAACAAGGTACAAAACCCTGGCTGTTCTGTCAAATTCTTGGGCAAGACAAAAACTATACCTTCTGTTGTAATTGATAAGGTGCAGTGTTTTCCCATGCTGCAAATGCCAAAACAAGCAATGGTTTTCTTGGGATTATTGGAGTATTGGAGACCTTTGTTCCTCACTTAACCCAAATGTTCAAACCTTTGTATATTTTGATTGGGAAAGGCCATCCTTGGTAATGGGATACCTGCCAATAGGCTGCTTTTGTAAAAGCAAAGAAAACAATAGCACAAGCACATGCACTAAGGGGTGTAGATACAGACATACCCTGTGAATTGGATTTAGCCTGCACCCTTTTTGGGCAGGGTCTGTGGCAAAGACAACATTCTAAACAAATGCCCTTTGGATTTTGGTCACAACTATGTAAAGGGACAGCACTGAGATACAGCCCCCTAAAGAAACAATTGTTTACTGCATTATAATATCTTACTGCAAGTGGAGGGACTAACACAAAGATGTCCAATCACTTGAAAACAGTGATCCCTGTTCAGGGGTGGATAACTAACATGGCTTCTAAGCCATGCTCTGGCAGAGCTCAACTAAGCATACTGACCAAATTTTCAATACCAACCCCCCTGAGTACAGAAATGTATGAAATCCTCAGACCAGTGTATCTTATATAGAGGACTGAACAACTAAAGTCACTGCAACTGAAATAGAATGCCTATGAAAAGGCATATTCCCAAGCCTGCTTTGTACATTGATGGGGCCAGTAGTGAGCAGCATCCCACCTGGAGTGCTGAGGCAGTACAAGCCAGTACTGACACTATTAGGTGGGAGACTTCCACTGTGCAAAGCAGTCAATCAGCTGAGTTAAGAGTTATGGCAGGAGATGCACTGTCTGTACCAACAGGTGGTCTGTTGACAAAGGCTTTACAACCTGGATAGCAACCTGGAAGCAGGAGCAATGGACAGTCATAAGTTACCCTCTCTGTAGACAAGAATTGTGGAAAGACATCTGGGATGTATGCCAATGATTAAAGGTGACTGTTTATCACATCCCTGCCCACACTCCCAATATGTTACGCAGAAATGTGGAAGCAGATACACTTTCATGATTTCAGAGTAGAACAGCTGAAATCAGGGAAACAGCAGAACGGCTTCTTCAGTAGAGTGGACACCAAGGTTATCAAACCCTACAGCATCAGACCCAACAATTCCAGCTGCCTATTACATGCCAGCAGCGAGTGGACATTACTTCATGCTCCCTGCAATGACCACATATGCTACCACATCAAATGGGACACATCGGTTGGTCATAAATTGCAGTGATCTTGTGGCAAGTGGATTACGTCAAATCCCTTCTGCTCTAGGAGGAAATAAATTATGCTTTTACTGCCATGGACACAGCTATAGGACTGTTAGCTTTCCTGGTGGGGAAGGCTAACTGATGGGTGATGGTCCAATGTTAGGAGAAAATGAGTGCTCTATATGCAATGCCTACACAGATAGACAGTGACCAGAGGACCCCTTTCACTAGGCAGATAGCCCAATCCTGGACCATGGATCAGGACATCATGTGGACATCATCTGCCCTATAATCTCACAGGTGGGGCCTTATTGAAAGAATTAATAATTTATTAAAGGAACAGTTAAAACATGATAAGAGGTACTTGCAGCAGTGGACTAAAGTCTTTATTAAGCTTTAACTCACTTGTATGGAATGCAGTGGGCTGCTACACCCACCTCTGTTGAAATGCTAATGGAAGAATGTTATGAAAATACAAATTAGAGGGGTAGCCACTTTGCAGTCCAAGCAAGGAAATAGTAATGACTTGTTGCCTGTGCTTCAGACCATACGAAATGGGGGAAATGAGGTCAATGGTGCTGGCCTATGCAGCCATGTTGGCTAGTAATCCTAAATTCCTAGGGAATAAGACCTCAATTTGTTCAGAAAATACGTGTTAAAATCTCTATCACCAGTCCAGGGCCTCCTATTTCCACTGGATCTTTGCATTTCCCCCTGCAAATTTTGAGAGTCCTCCACTATTATGTTAACTGTATGCATAATGGGCAATTAACATAATGGTGGAGGACTCTCAAAATTTGCAGGGGGATAATATTGGGTATTTAGAACCTCCCCATAATGTTCCCCTGCCTGGTACCTTTTTATCAACTAATGGAACTCTAGCATACATATTGTTAAATCAGCAGGAATTTCCCTATTGTTCCCCATATATATCTTTCTTTTCTCCCATAGCATCATAGCAAATATCCTCCTACAGTGGGCTTCCACAGTAACTCAGACCCACAATCAGAACTTTGTGATGTCCAGCAGCTGCTGGTGCATGATAGGCAGCTGGAATTGCCAGGCCAGATGCCATGGAAGGTCTCCTTCTGTCTGTAAGTCCAATGTTGGGTCTGCACAGACTTGTCACCTTCAGGTGCTACCAGTTCCTTGGACTGTGACCCCTGTGAATAGGACTGCTTAGAATATACTGCTGGCCTGGCAGAATTCAATGCATCAGACATAATATTAATCTAAAGGGTTTAATCCCCTTTCTTGGCCATGGTGGCATCTCTTTGTGGGGTTATTATGTCTGTGGGTGGAACTCCCAATGTTATGTTGTCTTTTAAACTATTACTGTGGACTGTGGATTCAATGTCTGTCCCATGGTCAACATAATCTGCTTTATGGAGGTGAGTTGTGGGGATCCAGGGCCTGGGATGCCCCTCCATATTGAGAGCAAATCATTGCCCATAGCTGCCTATGTGACCAGGACTGATATTAAATGTGACCAGACTCCTTGGGGTCTGGTAGAGGGAATATACAAAAGGCATCATAAACAAGACATTGAAGCTCCCCTCCCTGATCACTGTTGATAACAAACCTCCAAACTCCTGTGTCATGAGACCCTGCTGAGACTCTGTTCTCACTCCCTTGTCCTAAACCTTATAAGTCCTTGCACTTTCCTGCCCTGTTTGTGGATGCTAATCTTCATTTTCCATAGCCAGCCACTACCATGGAAGATCTCTTCCTGTTTGTAAGTCTTAACGAAATTCATATCTGACTTCACACCTGGAACGTCCTTTGGTCTTTGGGCTGCCCCAATCCAAGCCCTCCAGATCTGGACTGGAACACAATGGATGCAATATTGTCTATTAACTCTCTGAAGATATTTGTTATATTATTTAGAGAAATGGATTTTCCATAAAAGAAGATACATGTGACATTTTGTCTTCAGGAACAGACATCTGGTGGCTAGAATAGGGAAATAAGAGTAAAATAAGGAGTCTGAAGTTTTAATCATTTGGGATGCAGAATTTCTCATCATTCCACTGTTTTTAACTCATATTTTATTTGCATCCTCACAGTGCTTTCTGTGAAAGACTTTAAAAACTTGTTTCAGATTCTTAGTAGAATGAATTTATGTTCTACCGCCCAGGCTGTGGCAAACAGGAGTTGCCTGGGTGCATATGGTGGGTAACTGTACCTTGAACAAGCTGGATTTTCAACTAATCCATAAATCTTAAATCTCTACACAGGCTCCCCATTTTTTTGTTGAGCAAATCACAATTTTTATTTGCATGGCCAGTTGTCTCCTTTAGCTGTATTTTAACATCCCTTTAAACTTCAACAGGTTCCAAGCTCCTGTTGCACAGGGAATAAAAACTTCAACCTATAAAAAACTTCAACCTACAAACTTTCTTCAATAGCCACTCCCCTAACACCTAAACAGGAAACAGATGTAGCAAAACTCAAAAGGGGTCAAATTTCTAAAGCAAGGGTCATTTCCCATATCCTTCTGTTTTATGATCTTCATGGGTTTAAACCACTGGGTATGGGATACTTCACAAAGTGAATATAGATGAGCCTGACCATCTGATTTGGTCAGGTTAATAGCTTTCTTGAGCATGTCAATGGCATTCTCCATGTTTTCCTCTTTGTATTTCAATAGTTTCCATGGTTTCAGATGCAAAAATCACATTTATTGTTGATTTCAATAGCCTTATTGAGCACCTCCAAACTTCTATACTTGGGCCTCACTCTCATTTTCTTCAAATGCTGGGCTTTGCAGTTAATCATTTTAAGGTAAAGTAAGTCATTTCCAATATTCCATCCATATCTCCTACAGCAAGCATTTGTGTTTTAGCTTCTTTTGCTACAATTAGTTCAATTATTTGATTTCTGCTTTAGAAATGTGTTGAAAAATCTGTTAAAATCTCTTATTTACCAAGTAGCTTTGGTTTTATCACCTTTTATTTCTTGAGATCTATACCATTTAAATTTTTTTTATCAATTTATACTAATGTCAAATTTTAAAGTAGAATATTAGGAATTAGAATTATGGTACTTGTCATATTATTTAATGACCTAAAGATGACAATTTTTAATCTCAAAACTCTCCTATTATTAGTTTGATCCTATATTCTTGTACTTACAATAGCAAATCCATGTTATTTCTTTCACATATCATTAAAGTTAAATTTCTTTTGTAACTAATGCTTAGCTATATGCATGACTCAATGAACACATACATAGCTGTTAGGTTTGCAAATACTAAATTAAATAAATAAATACTCGAACTTTTATAATTACCTAATGCTTAGTTTCTTCTTTATTAGAAATAAAAGTTAGCCATCTTCTCATTATCATAAACATATTGCAAATTATAAAATAGATATTTCTGTATAGTTCTACTTATTTGTCCTTGAAATATTTTGATATATCTTATTATATAGTACAATGTATATCACTATACTAATAGTGTAGACTCATAACCTCATGAGCCTGGATTATTATATAAATAAATATAAATATAAATAAGCACTTTGTTTTCAGTTCCTCTTAAATTAAACATATTCTGAGTATTGCTGCAAATTATTTAGTATAAAGCACCAATTTAATCACTTCATTTCAACTGCTTTCCATTACATATAATCAACAAGCTTACTTCAAATAACCAATACAGGATTCATCCTAGTTATCCAACCATTTTTATCTCTATTTACAAATCAACACACATTTTTCCAGCCAGACTGAATTGCCATCTCCAAACTCATGGTCATTATTGATTCTCAAATTTCTTCCAGTCTGTTTCTCCCATAAAAAAAGAAACTTTTCAACTCCACTCTATCCAATTCCTACATTCTTTAGGTTCCAGAACAAATCTCATAAAATCTTTTGATATTATCACAACTTTATTTATCTCGCCTTTCTCTAACCCCCTTTAAGGCTATTTATACCATTCGCTAAGAATTGTTACTCTTGGATTTTAGCCATAGCTCTGCTAACTTGGGGAAATTGTAGCTTTTCTTAACCTTATCTGCTTTTATTCACATCACTAATAATTATGAGCATAAGTGTGAAAATTATTTGTAAACCTTGGAATGTAATAAAATTTTGAGGTATTAAATTGTTTGTTGCTCTAGCAGGATGGCTATCCCTTCTTCTGCTCAGGTTTATGTTCAGGCAGAATGCAAAAGGCATGAGATGCAGGCATAAGGTGAGGTACTATTTGGTCATGTCCTTGTGAGGCTAGCCTCAGCACATGCCAAATTAGTCACCTATATTTGGCTAGGGTGAAACAACTTGCCAAAATTCTTTGGAGTCATGTGAACTGAGAGGATCTAAAAATTATGAATAAGAGGTAACTGATTCAGTCCACCCATTTTATCACTCTGATACCCATGGTCCTGTTCTACATTTCCAGCTAAGACACTACTAAATTGGAATTCCATTTTTGTGAAAGTAAGTTGCCCTTAACTCTTTCCTAAGAGAAGGATACAAGTCCAATCAGTCATGGACCCCTTCAAGATGGTGCCCAAACTCAGTTTATGCAAAGGCTTAAGGTAGAACATTTAGTAAACCAGCAGCTCTGGCTGCTGAATGCATATAAATTATCCCTCTCTTCCATGACTGATCTGTTTTTGTTTGCTAAAGCTGCTGGAATGCAATATAACAGAAATGAGTTAGCTTTTTTTTTTTTTCCTTTGGCATGGCAGGCAAGAATTTTGCCACTTAAACCACTGTCTCCCTGCCTTAGGGTTAGCTTTTACAATGGAGATTTATTAGTTTATAAATTAAGATTTTTAAGGCCATCAAAATATCCCAATTAAGACATCAACAGAATAATACTTTCCTGTTGATGTCTTAATTGGGACATTTGAAAGTCAGATGGCATCTGGTATTGCTTTGTCATGTGGGAAGACACATGACGTTGTCTGCTGATCCTTCTCTCCTAGGTTTTGTTGCTTTCAGTTTCAGTCTCTTGCAGTTTCTGTGGGTAGTTGCTTGATTTCTTCCCAAGGGCTTTTTTCTCCAAGTTATCTGGGCATTTCTCTCTCTGCTCTCCCCAATGTTTTTCTTTTATTCTCATAAAAGACTCCAGGAAAGGATTAAGACCCACATCTTAATGGGTCCCATCTCATTTGAAACAACCAAATCAAAAGGTCCCACCCATAATAGGTCTGCACCCACAAGAACAGATTAAAAGAACATGGCCTTTTCCTCATGGAAGCAAGGGCTCATGGAATCATTAAATAAGGAAATATTCCTTTCTTTACCAGTTGGTCCATTAGAATAAGGAGACCAAAGCAATCCGATGGCAGTTGTGGCTTCAAATTCAGTGGAATCAAACAGAGGAAACATTATCTACCCTGTGGTATGATATAATGGAAAACTTGACTGGTCTTTGTTCTGAGTTCCTGGAGCAGCAACATCTGAATCTTTGGAATTTCCTGTGATGGGAGTGCCTTTTTTCTTCATGGTGGGCACAAGACCACACCTGATATTTCATATGCCAGCAGCATGTTAGGGAAGGACGAACCACATCTACGGTTTCAAGGTGGGGGCTAGACACATCAGAAAGACCAACCAGGTGATTAGGAGATTGAGATCAGCCCCTGAAGAGAAGGGTGACAGATTGAGCTCAACCACATGGGCACTAATTTAATCAATCATGGCTACATAATGGATTATATAAACTCAGTACACTACACACTCCAAAGAGCTTCCTGATTGAGAAAATACGTCCATACATGCCAGAAGGGTCATGCATTCTCAGTTCATTTGAAGAGGACACAGAAGTTTGCATTTAAGATCCTCATAGTTATTACTTACAAGTCTCTTCTTTTGACTTCTTATTTGTAACTTTTTACCATAATAAAGCTATAAGCATAAGTTTAGGGCTTTCAGTGATTTCTGTGAGTCAATTCTGTAAATTTTCAAGCCCAAAAAGGGGATTGGGGATCACTAATTTTGTAACAAGTTGGTCAAAGGGCAGGCAACCTGCCTGAATTTGCAATGATGCCTGAAGGACAATCTTGTAGCAGCTTGTCCTTAACATGTGGAGTCCGTCCTTACTCCAGGTAGTTAGTGTATTTAATTGGATTGAATTATTGCAATATTTGCAGGTGGTGTTTGAAAATGTAGAGGTATTTGATAACCCATTGTTTCATTGAGAAACGTGGATCAGGCCTCAATTTGAACAAGGTCGGATTCGTAACACACCTTTCTCAAATTTAAACAAATAGTTATTTATTGATTAATAAAAGAAAGACAGAAGAATAAAGTAAACTACATCACCAGGTAGAATTCACCAACACCTGAAGAAGAATGTTGGGGAATCCTGGAGACAGCATTTTTGGGTCTGACTGGAAAAGTTTCAAGCAGAGCATCTTCTTCTCAGATAAAATTCCAAACTCTAACTGCTTGCATGCAGTTTAATTTTTTTTTTTTTTAACATGGGCAGGCACTGGGAATTGAACCCGGGCCTCTGGCATGGCAGGCGAGAAACTCTGACACTGAGCCACCATGGCCCACCTTGCATGCAGTTTATATGGTGTTTTTACACAGTAGTGGCCAGATTCCAATTAGCTTGTGTGACTTGGCCCAGGTAGGGAACTGGGAACTGTCTAGGGACCAAAATCAGTTTCATGGGATCTAGATAACTTCATCAAAGTATGTCTCCTTCTGGAAGGAAAGTGAGTCCTCCCAGCTGGAGTGCACATTTTAACAATTTACCATCAAGGTCATGCAATGGTGACATCAGTTGAGCAGAGCAAACTCTACAAACTTAATTTCCTTTCTTCTTTATGTTTCATCTATACCTGGTTACACGGATCTTTGTGCAGATTCTAAGTTGTGGAGTTGGGAGACATATACTGATCAGTAGATAACTTAGAGGGATAATGAAAGGACACAGTCAAATTTCTACTCTCATGTATTCTAGGTATCAAAAGCATAGTTGGCCATTGTTTCGATGGATATAACACATCCTGGAGCACAGTGTTTCACTCTTGTATGGTGGTGTCACCAAACTAGTATTTTGGACCTTCAAGACTCCATTGCTGGAGTATATAATAAGACAAGAGAATCATGTGGACATGAACCCACTTGTCAAATCTTTGCTGTAAAATGAATCTCCTAGCGTGAGGGCAGTGCCATGGTGAATACCATGTAGATATTTTATTAGGTATTCAATTAGACTTTTGTGTGGTGACATTGATGGAGGCACTGTGGGCAGAGAAAACACACATTGCTTCATGAATGGTGGAGAGAGTTCAATATAGAGTATGATCTCATTGAGAAAAAGTGCTTTGTCTCCGTGGTTGGCAGATTGAGAAATCATCAGTAGCTAGATTGGCTTTGGTGAAAGGAAGCCCTAGCTGATATACCCATGCAGAAGCTTCATCCCTATTCCCACAGCTGCTGTATCCAAGGATTAATTATGCCAGCACTTGAGTGGCTTTGGGAAGAAGCTGCCTGACATCCACAAGGGGAATCACTATGTCTGCCTGATGGTTGAGAGCTTTCTTTACAATGGGTAACCCTAGCATGCAATTCAAAAAATCCTACCACATACCTTTCCCCAGACTTTCTTGTCCCCGATTTTCCAATCTCATTTCTTCTAGTTTCTAGCCAACCAGCCAAGTCATCTGTCCTGAGTCAGTGTATATTCATATATCAGGCCAAGGCTATAGGTGTGGGTTAAAGGAGGGGCAACAATTCAATAAAAGGAGGGTAAAAGGGATTCAGTACCATGTGTTTATATAAGTTACATGTAACTTCTGGCCCTGCCTGGATCACTTTCCAAATATGTCATTTCCCTTTTTCCAAATGACCTTATGATATGGTAGGTATGATAATAACAAGCACAAGATAGAAATGTCTGATTGCATAGTCACTTAACGCCTTACAGTCAGAGACTCAGTCAGATATGCAGAAGGGCTCAGAGACTGTCTTCCAATTGCAGAGTAGATTGCTCCTGTAGAAAAATGGACTTGCTAAAGAATCATAGAAGTCTGTATTTTAACTTTTCTATTGAGGCTCACCAGACACCACATGGCCTCTCTATCTATTACAGATAGGACTAGATAGAGGACTATCTCTAGGACTAATGAATAAACTGGTTCATATAGCCAAGAAGGAGGATAGTTTGCACCTTCTCCAGAGTCCTAGTCATCTGATAAGTGGCTTAGAGTGATGCTCCCAAGTGCTGTTTATGTTGCCTCAAAACTGTTAAGAGTTTTACCAACTATTGTGCCTTTTTTCCAGTGGTGAGACATCCAAGATGAAACAAATTTTTTATCCCAAATGTGATTTTCAGTATGATCTTCACTACACACCATTAAATTCTTTACTTATACGAATGACCACAAGCCTTTTTGGATGTATCTCCTACCTTCTAGCATACATAGGCATCTATGTGCTTATTATTGATTGGTCACCAGATCCAGCTAGTTAATATCATGAAGTAGTAAATAGACATAATATTCTTTTGAATGTCAAGATAAACATTGTACTGAAAAAGACTACATTTTAAGAGTTAATCATGGCTCTAATGCATGACAATAAATGTTTCTACTTTTGGCCATATGAAGGTCAATTGGTTTTGAACCTTATGCATTTGTCAGATAAAAAGCTGCATATAAAGTGCAAGAAACTATATTGCTATACTCCAATAAAAGATATCATATCTAGAAAGGCAGATGTGATTGAGGTTGTTTCCTAGTTATCTTTGTTATATTCCATCATCATTTACTATGATCTATTGATTTTCTTAGGGTCCAGACAAGAATAATTGAATGAGGATATGATGTTGATCACTTTCAACACATCCTTTAAGTCTTTGAAGGGTGCACTAATCTGCAATTATTCCCAGGGTGTGGTAGCATTTCTGATATGCCAGCTTGCCTCGGGTGGGAAGTTGCATGGCCACATCAGATACTTGGCCTATCTACTTGGGCCTTTCTTCCATAATGTCTTTCTTCTGATCAGGGAACCAAGGTGAGAGTTCTTGCTGTTGATAGTACATGTATCTTAAACCCACATTCAGGAACTTGGGAAATAATTGTCTAGTATGAGCACATCTTTGTGGAAATCTCTAACACATGATCAGCATTTGCTGCCACTCTAACTAGGGCACCATGATAATGAAACTATATATAATTATAATGTCATTGTAGAATCCTTCCTAATGGAGGCCTAGAATACTTCAATGTGCTCTGGTTTTATAATCTGACTTAGATCTACAAACTGGATGAAGGATCCAAATTTCCAATTGTAGTAGTAGTACTATGTATAAGTTAAAACCCTCAGAAGCTACCCATTTGTTTCACCTGTAAGAACATCATGATTTATTAGCCATTTACCACCTGCAAATGTCTTTGATGATAAAGTGCTGCTGTCTGATCAGTACCATTTTATATTCCCATTACTCTCTATTAGCTATCCAAGTTACATGGGAGCATCTCTCAATGTCATCCCCACCTGCAGAAGGTGTCATCATTGAGCTCCTCAAAAATGCCAGTTCTATCTCACCAGAGAACTTCCTTAATGAAATAAGTGTCATCTGGAACCTCTTGGGAAATATAATAGATAGGGGGCTCTCAGGTCTTAGATAGTATTTTCATTTTCTAAAGCTACCAGAATGCAATATACCAGAAATGGGTTGACTTTTCAAAGGGAATTTGTTAGGTTACAGATTTACAGCTCTAACCCCATAAAAATGTCTGAACTAAGAAATCAACATAAGGATACTTTCACTGAAGAAAGCCTGATGACATCAGTGGTTCCTCTGTCACATGAGAAGGCACATGGATATGTCTACTGTCCCTTCGCTCCGGAGTTGGTTTCAAAATGGCTCTCTCAGCTCCTCTTGGTCTTTCTGGCTTCTTCTAGGGCATTTTCTTTTTGAGATGCCTCCCTCTGTGAGCTTTCTTAAGTACTCCATTAAGGTATTATGACCCAGCTTGAATGGGTGGAAACACATCTCCATAGAAACAGCCTACAATAGGCTTGCCCTAACAATATTGGATTAGAAGAACATGGTTTTACTGGAGTACATAACAGTTTAAAACCAGCACAGATAGAATGTATTTTCTAGCACTTTTTACTCTATGAACTCTTTGTCCACTCTCTGAATACCATGTCAAAGAATTTCCACAGGTCTACCTTATTTACTATAAGCCATCATTATTTCCAAACTTTAAGGAACTACTTAATAGACTCTTAGGTCTGGTCCAGGTAGTTTTTTAGAAAATATAAATTACAGGTCCTGGGAAAATATCTCCCTATCAGCAAGTTTTGTTCTCTACAACCTGATATCACCCTCTTCACATTCTAATGTTTTCATATCCCTACCCTCATGAGTATCTTTGCTTCATGTTTTAGCCTGCAATTTATTTGATTCATGAGTCATTTTCTCCAGGCATAGACACTATACTTCTAGCCTGGGTGGTGTTAAGACATGGCCCATTTTATAAGTCTGAGGCACTAAATTATGGTTTGGGAGAATAAAAAAGGAAACAAGAATCTTCAAGTGAGGCCACTGCCTGGTCACTATGCAAGTAGAAGTTGTGGCCCTTGAAAGGTAGGATGGAGCCTTTTCTTTTGGATGTCAAGGTACAGGGAAGCATGCTATTTTGAGATTCTTGGGATCATCTAATCAAATGCCCTGAATACAGGTCTCAGAAGATATTATTTTCCCATTACATCCCTGACTTTGACTTCAAAGACCAGTTGACTCTATGCCCTTAGTCTCATTCATGGCTCTGCTACATTTACAATTAGATCCTCATAGCAGGAAATGAAAATCTTCTCAAAAGTTGCTTTTGAAAGATACTTTTGTAAGTACAGAATTCTGGATTGACAATTTTGTTTATTTCAGCATTTTCAAGATGTCACTTTACTGTCTTCTATCTTAAGTGGTGACTAAAGAGAAGTCTGCTATATTGTTTATCTTTTTCTTCCTTTGTATGCAGAGTCTTTTTCTCTCTAGCTGTCTTTAAGTATTTCTTTTATCTTTTATTTTTTTTCTTTCTTAAATTAAAAAATATGGAATGCTTCACGAATTTGTGTATCATCCTTGTGCAGGAGCCATGCTAATCTTCTCTGTATGGTTCCGATTTTAGTGTATGTGCTGCCGAAGCGAGCACTATCTTTTATTTTTTAAGATGCTATACATACTGTGTAGGATTATGGATAATTAAGTAACTTTTTTTATGTTTTGAGATGCTCAAGACTTTCCTTCCTCATGGAATTTAGTGCGGGGTTTGTAAATCTAGTCAGGAACTAGGCTAGATTTTAGATTTTATTGTAGCTATCGTTACCCTGAGTGCTCCACAGCCATCAAATTCCTTTAGTGGTGTCTTGTGTGCAGAATTGGAATTGTTAACCAGAGGTTGATTTCTCCATGTTTGTCCCACTCTTGGGTTTTGGTCTTTTCTTTGTAATGTATCTCATAAAATATATCTGAATCTCTTGCAGCTCTCTTGAATAATCTGTGTTTGATGGTTATTTTTTTCCCAACACTTGTTAGCCTGGTGTGGAATCTGGCATTCTCTGATATATTGGATTAAACTTGGGATTCAGGCAGGCATTCTGTCCCTGAATCTAGGATACTTGGCCTTCATTATATTCTTGCCTCTTCTCCAGGTCTATAGTGCTGGGCTTAGCAGGTATTTCTGCATTTCCTCTCTGGAAGAGCTTTTCTTTTTCTGGTTTTTCCTCAACTGCAATCAGGCTTCACTAACACCTTACTCACAACAACTTCCTTATTCCTTCTCCCTCAGCACTGAGGCCTCCTTTTAAACAGCAGACATAAAGGCGCTCAGTTCAACAGCTGCTTTTATTCCTCTTAGGACAATACCATACAGAAAACTTTTTCAAAATTGTCCCTAATCACAATGAAATACAAAAACAGAGTTTTTAGTTACTATCATTTTTTTCCCTCACTTAGAAGTGTTTGCTCATATTTTAAATTCAAGCAAAATCACAATTTTGCTTAAGTTTAAATAGCTTCACAATTTGAGGGTTTCATTACAGCCTATGGGCATTTGATTTTGCTTGTGAGAAAATTAAAATTACATGGAAATATGTTCCGTTTGCATGATGAAAGATGTATGCAGACATTAGTGAAATCCATTTGCTATTCACCAGCAAATTCACTCAAGCTTATGTAACTGCCTATATATATATATACTTATATAAAACTGCTTATATATCCTGAATATAAGATTCAGAGTCTTGAGGGAAACTATCATTTGCATCACACTAGCATTTCTATGTGCAGTTTTAATCTAAGTTTTTATTTGTTGCCAAAAATTCCTTATTTTTAGTCATAGTTCCTTGCCTTTGGTGCTTATTGTATAATATCCAACATATTTTCTTTTCTCATGAAACAGCTTTCATTAAGTACAAGTATATACTTAAATAGTAATTATGCTTTACTCATTTTCTTGAGAAACTAAAGTTAAATATAATTATAATTTGTAATTATATTTCCTGTTCTACATAGTTATTATATATACCCTCAGGACTGGTTAATCTGTTTGGGCCATCTGGCATTATTGGAAGTCTCATCACATTAAATAACACTAATCTCATAAAAAAGTATTAGTATGATAGTACAATATCTGACACTATGAAATACGTTTTAGTTTGCTAATGCTGCCAGGAAGCAAAATGCCAGAAATTGAATGACTTTTATAAAGGGGATTTAAGTTACAAGTTTACAGTTCTAAGGCCAAAACAATGTCCAAACTAAGGCATCCAGAGAAACATGCCTTGACTCCAAAGAAAGGCTGATATCTGTCACATGAAAAGGCATGTGGCTGTCATCTGCCGGTCCTTGTTCCCTTGTTTCCAGCTTCTGATTCCAGTGGCTTCCTCTCTAAGCATCAGTGGGTCCACACTTAGCTGCTCTATGGCAAAACTCTGGGTTTCATCTCTTAGCTTAGCATTTCCCAGGGCCAGAGGTTTCTTCTTTTCAGGTTCTGGTTATTTCTGTCAGTCCTTGCTTAGCATCCAGGCTATTTCTCTCTCCATCTCCAATGTCTCTGTCCGCGCTGTAAGCATCTCTAAATATCTGTGTTGTGTTGCTTCTGAGCTTTCTCTAAAATATTTCCCCTTTTTCCTGTAAACTAGTTAAGATCCACCTTCAATGGGTGGAGTCACATCTCCACCTAATCAAAAGGTCACATCTACAATTGGGCGCTTTACATCACTATGGAAGTAATCTAATCAAAAGACCACACCCACAATTAAGTGTGCCACCTCTCCATGGAAAGAATCTAATCAACAGTTTCACCCTGCAATATTGCATCAAGATTAAGAGATTAAGAGAACATGGCATTTCTGGGATGCATAACAATTTCAGATCAGCAAAAACATAAGATATTTTCTTAACGGCTGTTTATAATCGTAGATTTGAGTATAATTTAATTGTGTGAATGCACATTACTAATGAAACCTAACTTGATAAAGGCATGGCAGCAAAACTATTCTGTAATATTAAACATTTTAAAACTCATACAGCAATCTGATATATTCACTATCATAGATGAATATATGTTTATGAGATTCTACCAATAATTGAATTTCAAACAGAAACAGTTATTAATTAACTATGTATGACAGAAGATCCTATACCAAAATTCAAAAGTTCTTATTAAAATCTGCAAACACCACATTTCAACTGATGTTTTAAATTCAATTCATAATTAATGTAATGTAACCACAATAGGAAGTTCCAGCTTTTAACATCACATCCTTATTTATTAATGTGACTTCCTTTACTGTATTGTAAATCTGGCCAGCTTCTATATAAGTATCTGGAAGTATGGGAGAATGATTTTTATTTTTCTTTTAAGTAGAATACTCTTACTTTCACTTTATAATTTATTTGAATGGATATATAATAAATATGTTAAAATAAGTTCTAGCCAATTATCACTGCACACCCCCCCACATGCATAGTAATGAAAGACAAAAACTAATTGACAGATAATACTTTGAGAGCAATATAAATAATGCAGATATTTATTCAATGAATATGTTGGGTTGTACACCATGAATCACATCACAAGTGGACAGTATGGATGCAAAGATAATTAGTTGTAGGGCCTCTACTTTCAAGGATTTGAGAGCTTAATGCTCTCAATTATGAGCAATTGATAGCTCTCAATCTCAAATATGAGCTATCATAAAATTTACTCAGTTGCTGTTTTCATTGTCATTTTCTTCAGCATTTAGTGACCACAATATCTTCCTTCCCTTTCTCCCAATTAAAACAATATTTAAGAAGAAAATGAAACTACTTGACATAAATTTGGCATAATGGACTGGAATAAAGAGATGTAAGTCATCTGAAGGAGTCCATCCACCTCCCAAGGTAAGTATCACATCATTGAATTTTTAAAAAAATATTTTTATTGACAAAAATACATACAAACACATACATTCTTAAGATACAAACATTCCGTCCTTGGTATACAATCAACAGCTCACAATATCTTCACATAGTTGTATATTTATCACCATGATCATTTCTTTGAACATTTGCATCACTCCAGAAAAAGAAAAAAACTCATACATACCATACCCTTCACCCTTCCCTCTCATTGACCACTAGTATTTCCACCTACCCAATATATTTTAACCTTTTTTCTCTCTATTTTTTTTCTATACCCCTTATCACTCCCTTTCATTCATCACTAGTATTTCAATCTACTCAATGTCATTGAATTTTTAATTCACCTCTAGGAAGATTAGGTTTATAAAAGGTTAGAGGGAGCCATCTCCCTACCCCATATAAGTGACAGACACTTCCAATATCAAAAATTTAGAATTGCCATAGCCCAAACAACCTCAATGAGAGGTATGGAAAGATCAAAGATGACGGTGGAATTATACATAGAAGATAGGACTTAAAGGAATGTGAATGCTGAATCATTAAATTGATATCTCTTTTAGTCTCCAGTATTTTAGAGCAGTTAGGAGTTAAAACCAAAAAATTGTGAAATTGTAACACATGTCAAAGTCTGAAACATGTTCTATAACTAAGTTGGTGCTGTGCTTTGAGATTTATTGCTTTTTTTGTATATATGTTATTTTCCACAAAAAAAGAAGAAAAGTCTATAGTGATGATAAAAAAAAATATTTAAGCCCTCTAACCTCCTCTATTCTGGAGCAGCTAAAAGGAAAAAATATGAAATGATCATATGGTAGCCCCCAAGATAAACTCTGGACTCTGTCCTGTAACTACTTGTTGAAGAGTGCTTTGAAAACTATTGCCTTTTTATTTCTTTGCTTTGTATGTCTGTTATACTATACAATAAAAAAAAAGTTTAAAAAAAACAATATGATTACAACCATATCAAAATACATATAGAAAAACAATGTATAATATATCTTATCACTTTTAAATAAGGAGGTGAAGATCAAAATAAGGTGGTTATTTTTAATGACCTGTGAAATCTTATTTTCATCAGGATAATGGTGCATTCTACTAAATCGCAGTCTTTAACATTGTTGAGCGTGTCCCTCTCGTGAGTTCTGCTTTCTCCAAACAGTGGGTTGACACTGCACCATTCAAAAGCACGGCAGAGCCCTCACAATTAGCGCTGGCATTTCATGTGTTATTGCCCTCCCACCGTCTCGTGCCTTCCAAAATCAATTGCATTTTCTCACTGATCTCAGATGTACCTTCAGTATCCTTACCAACATTTATTTCTACCAGTCATGTTTCTCACAGTTCTTGGTACTTAGTAAACAGTGAATAAATTTTTAATGGATGTGTGAATGTAGTTGGCATACAAGGAAGAATCTATTTGCCACTCCTGCCATATGTCAAAATAAATAAAAGAGGAATTCAAAAGCTACTCTGGAGCAGCTAGAAGGAAAAATATGAGAGGATTGTATGGTAGCCCATGACAAACTCTGGGATCTATCCTGTAACCACTTTTTGAAGAACTATTTGAAAACTATTGCTTTTTGATTTCTTTGTTTTGTACATATGTTATACTATACAATAAAAAAATTTTTTTTAAATGGTTAGAAGAAGGTGGTCTACCATAAAACCAGAATTGAAAATTAGCTTAAATAGCACTTCTCCAAGCGTTATCAGAGAAGAGTACATCTTAATGAAATAAATGAAAGAATCTCAATTCCTTTGACATGACAATGACCATTTCTAATGTGGGATTTGATTCTTTAGGACTGATTCCACTTTAAATTTAATCTATCTGATCTCTTTCATACAGATTCTAAGATTATCACTATGAGTGTATTTCTAGCAAAATAAAGTCCAAATTCATAAAAAAAGAACCTCACCAAAAGAATGTGGTTTCATCTACTGTGAAGCTAATTATCAATATTGACTATCGCTTTATCAAATAACGTAAATGAGGCAGAAAGTCTCTGAATCTCAGGAGTAGACTTTGAACAATTTAAGCTGAATGATAAGTCAGCTTGATTCCACTGATTGCTTCAGTCCTGACTTTTAGAGATTATATATGAGCCAGGAAGGTTGCATATGACTAACCAGACAATAGGAGACACGAACAATGTGATAGATATATAGAAAGTTTAAGACAACCTGGACCAAACTGGAGCAGACATCATACCCTAACTTTCTTACATGTGCACAGCTCTTATTGCAGTTTATGACTTTTCATATAGAGAAGGCAAAGGAACCATTTTTGAATAAAAGTGTCTAGATTTGGCTGTGACTGTCCATGTAGGTAATGCCTCTCTAAATGCACATTTGTAATTCTCGAAACAGAATTCTCAAATACTGAGTGTTCTGAAGGGGATAGGAAAGGGTCTCTTTTTTTTTTTTTTTAAGTTTGCTTCTTCGAGATGACTTGTCATTATCCTTACATATGCCCAGTCCTATTCATGTATCATCTGGTCACAATTCAGCAATGGTGACCACAATCCTGCAGATCATCTCAGCTTCCACAAATATGATTCCTCCATCTACCACTGCACCACTGCTTTATTTATACCTGTCATATGTGTATTCCAACTTAACATTTATCCCCTGGTCCTCTACTGATGGCTATTCTTACTGGGTTCTCTGTTTGAATCTTCTCCTATGTTCCACCAACCTATAGGAAGGAAATACCATAGAAAAATTAGCTAAGTCAGTTGTCCAGTCATGATACAGAAAATACCCTGGATCTGGAATCAAAATTTCCCATTCCAAGCATTGGTTTTGTAACTTAGAAGCTGTAGAAACTGAGAGCAGCTAAATTCCAAAGTTTTGCGCCTTCCCTAGTAAAATGGGATAAAAAAATGTGATGAATAAAATATTTTTCCAAATAGTCTGTCACATCCAAATAGTGTGTCAACATAAACAGAGCTCTATTTTTGCAAATATAGAAAGTCCTTCTCAATCACAGGAACCAAATCAGTCAATGGTAAAAGGACACAAAGCCACTTGAAAATTAACAAAAAATTCCATCATCAAGATGTTTTTCTCTACTGTTGATTGTTTCTCATGATGTAGAAAGTTCCCCTATATAATTGATTTATTTTTTAATCAATCAAGGTCATTCAGTCACATTTTATTTATTTTTATTGAATCTACTTCCAAGAAGGAAATATGTACATATGTCATTCAAATGTAATACAAAAAGATCAGATACCATTAATAAAAGATAAACGACAATTTGTGAAGAGGGAGAAAAATAAATATATCAGTTAATTTTGATAAATGAATTATGTAACAATCAAGCTGTGAGTTGTATAGCAGTGAGTTATGATCATGAAGTCTTAGGCTCTATTTTTTTATGAATATGACTGACTATTTAGCAATTAAAAAATCATCTCATTGTGAATCATTTTTATTAAGTTCACTGGGACCCCAGGTATGTATTGTAAGATGCTGGATAGATAGAGCAGCTTGCTTGTGAATTTGCTAACAAGTGAAGTCTCACGAAAGGGTATAATGTGCAGTAGTTAAAGCATGGACTTTGTAACCAGACTACCTGAGTCAGAAATCTGACTCTGCTGCTTATCACCTGTGCAACGTTGTCAAATTATTGATATCTCAGTGCCTCAATTACTTTATCTGCAAAAGTTCTAGGAAACCCATTACCTCATAGTGTTATTTTGAGAAATGAATGAAACAATGTATGTCAATTACCTAGAATACTGCCTGCAAATAATCATTGTTCAATATCAGTTTTTTTTTTAATTAAGTAATACTATCCTGGAACAGACTTCTTTTAGAAAAGTCCTCTATTTTAGTTCTGAGGAAAACCTCTCAGGTAATCATAAATCCAAATGCCATTTCAGTAGGGTAGATATTATGTGTTTTAGTAAAATAAGATGCATCCATCATCTTGATTGTGCTTCAGAATAAAGGAGAGACAATTTCTTACCATAAAGAGAGATAGTCAGTGTGTGTACATATATGTGATTGTGTGTGTGTGTGTGTGTGTGTGTGTGTGTGTGTGTGTGCTGGTGGCCCCGGAATCCAAGATAATGGAGCCAATTTAAGAGAGCCACCATCTTTTAAGTGCTCTTTACGAGGGGATCTAAACTCTGGATGCGCATTTGAATGACCTAAACAGTTTTTAAAAATCAAATATTGGAAACCTTCCCCCCCAAAATTTGGATTTAATTGGTCTAGACTTGGATAGAGTCATCAATATCTTCAAAAGCTGCAGTTCAGTAAGGATAACTGTATTTTTCTTGATGGTGCAGACTGGTGTGATTAATAGCAAAAACCAAGGGATAAATGTAATCTTTCTACTTTCCACTTTCAGCCCTGAAGTGTGGACTGAGTAAACAAACACCAGAGTCCTTGAGAATAAATGGTTAAAATAATCCCAAAAGGAGTTCAAAACAGGGTCAGTCAAGTGATATAGGACCTCTTTTTGTAATTCAAAGTTGTGAAGTAGAAAACATCAGACACATATGTCTATAACATTTTGTGTGAAACCTGACAATTATATTTTTGGCTGAGTTAGCTGAGTAGTTATTCAAAACCTCCTCTTTTCTTTGGAGATGGTGCCAATGCTGCCTTAGACCTATCCAATTGTCACAAATTCCTTGCCATTTGATTCAGCATTGTCAACAATAACTTCTAGATGTGTCATATAAGGACATGAGGTCTCAGTTCTCAGTTTTTAAAGACTGTTTCTATTTCCAGAAATTTAAGACTACATCGTAAGAATAGCTTTAAACAAAGATCTAGGTTGAGTTTTTTGCTTGTTTGTTCATTTTTTAATGTGTGTGTTAGGTTTGGCAGATGCTATCCACAAAATGAACCCAATTCAGAATTGATTCCTTTGGTAAACATCACAAATGAGGATATTGCTTCCAGAGATTTTTGGGAAAATAAACATTTTCCCAGTCAGTCTGTAGAGTCATTTATAAACAATATATTCCAGAGATGCTTTAATACAAGGAGTACCCAATCATCCTATGCTAGGTGCTTCAGGACTTTCTGAAATGTTGACTAGTGGCAGGGATTTAGTATTCATGCACAACTTACTGGCTTCCCAGAGAATAAATTGCTGCCATAACAACCTGGTCAGCCTCCCTCTCTTGAGTGGCTCTTCTTTGGGGCACTTTATTACTAAGCAAATTCTCCAGCAACCTCCAATGCATATTTAAAGAATTCTGATGTGAAAAACATGTTTTTTCATATATCTATGAATGCTGTTTGATTTGGAAAAGATTAATGCCATATATATATTTTGCCACTTATATTTCTGATCATAGTTATCATAGTTATCAAATTCTACGATCATTCCAGAGTCAATTTGTGAAGGGTTGGTCAGATACTGAACTGAGGATATACATATACACACACACACACACACACATATATATATATATATATACAAACACATAGTAAATAAATGGCAGAGAAAACATTTAAAATTTGGATTAGCTGTTTAAAATGCATCCTCTTTCTCCCAACCTGAAAATTTATTCTACAGCTCAATCCTATATTACACTGGCAAACAAATGAGCAAACAAATAAATAAGTCAATAAATGTCATATAGATGCATACACAAAAATAGGAGCATACATTAATATTACATATTTGGGGGAAATAATTATAAAAATCAGAAACCATAATAACTTTGTTTTCTCTACCATGTTCTTATATTGATTTTAAAATATGAATGCATTTTCAACCATCCTAGAACTCTTACCTCAATGGAAAATATAAACAAACAAAAAACAAATAAACAAAAATAAGGTTCCTTGACTGACAATGGTAAATCTCCAAAGGTAAAGGACAGACTATTTAGTGATACTGAATAGAAGACCATAACAACTCTACCTTTATATCTTTTAAAGCACTTAGTTATTTAACTAATTTCAAAGTGTTTTGGCTAGGGAGGATGCACTGACTAAATTCTTTTCTTTTATAAAATGAGTAGACTTAAGGTGAAACTAGATGTGGAAGCCATGCCACACAAACTTTATCAAAGGAAAAAGAAAAATTCCTACAATTTGCAAAAAGAAAATATTGTCTCATAGGTAGTTATTACAGAATATCTATATACCTTGATATTCTAATGTTTTGGAATATTATTTTTAAGTGGAAAATATAACTTGGATTCTAATATGCATTGTCATAGAATATGAACTTTAAAGCATAGCCATCTATTGGGTATATTTTTCTTTTTATGCACTTTAATATTGTGTTTGCTGTTTATGGCCGATTAGATTTCGGGTTCAGTCTACATCCTGAATTCTTTAAAGAACACTCAAACTAAGAAAACAAGATGTTTAATTTACTTGAGTTTATGGTGTCATTTCTCATAGTAATTGCCAACTATCATTGCCATACTCTGTAATTCCATATAAAGCATATTTGATTAGTAGATTACTTGAAGCATATGTAAGATGAATAAGACATAATTCTGTCCAACACTCAGAGGCTGAACTACCTACATTTATGAGCTACTAAAAAAAAACATATGCATAGGCTCAGAATAATAAAAATAGCTTAAAGGGCACCAAATCACAGTCTATAAGAATTTTATTCATTTTATTCAGGTGGTCTTTCATATCTACCTGTTATCATTTGGAAACTATTTTTAAGAAAGGAGAGAGTGAGATATTTGAATTTATCTTTAAATCTACCAATTTTAATTAACTACAAGAGAGATTTGTTGTTCATTCTTCAAATGATTTCTTTTCAACAAATGAGGCTCAAATCACATGCATACATTCGTACTTCCTACAGGGTCAAAATTTGCTAAAATAAAGTTTTTACATTCTATACTTGACCTCTTTACTTTAAAGTCTATGAAGGGAATTTATTGGCAATTGATGAAAACATGCAAAATTAGAGAATGAAATAAATAAATTGCATGTAGAAGCTGTGGCAATAATTTTCTAGAAAAGTAGGGTATTCCAGAAGTGGAAATGTGATTTGTTTTGTAAGTGATTGTCAAAGAAGAACAGAATATAATTATTACAACTGGTAATTCTGTTCAAGTTCATTACTAAAGATATTGCATTGTATGGGCTAGCTCACAGAAACTGTTGATGCTTTAAGATATAGGTGTTTAGATTGATGGGTTGTTGAGGCAAATTTGTACTTAGAATTTCAATATTAGTCAGAATATCCTTAGAATAATTAATATGGAAATCTGTGGGACAAGAACATATTAGACTGAATATACCACGTATCCCATGACTACTCTCCCTTCCAATTCCTTGCAAACCTCTAGATAATCTTCTCTTTCCATACGAATAAGCTGATAAGGAGAATTTCTAAAATTCAGGAAAATCTGGTGAGATAAATGATCATACTAGTCAAAGCAGGCATTGATATGGACTTCCTAAGGCTTTAGGAATTGAACTATACCTAGAACACAATAAATTTGAGTGTGTGCTCTCAAAAATGGAGCAGATCAGATATGTTAACCAGAGTTCAGGTAAGCTCCTAAAAATAAAAATGCTGGACTCAAACACCTCAAATTCCCAAATATAAAATTGATAGATACTTACTCATTTATTCTATTAAAAATATTGGAGGCCTAGCAAACAGAAACCTGAATTAGGTCAAAAGCACAGAGTCATGGCTTCTAAACTGCTATACAGAATGGAATCTGCTTTTGTATGCCAATACTCTAGTAAAGAACAGGGCAGGACATTTTGAGGAAGGAAACAACAGTGACACCACTATTGACCATTAATTTGTTTATATTTTTCCTCAAAGGATCTTACTATTGTTTCCAGGAAGTGCTGTATGTTGAAAATTAGAAAAACTTTGTCTCTGAGGGCAATTTTGGATACTGACCCTAATTAAATAAGATTAACACCTGAGGACTGAAAACTAATCAGAGTTGGGATTCAAGGGAGAGTTTTAAATGACATCCTACTTTGATGTCAATTTACAATTGGCCCAAAGAGGTTATTTGCCCAGTTACTGAATATAGAGTCAGAACCAAGATCCTCAGCAAATTGGAAGAACCCCTGGTGGGCTTTCTGACCCATGGAGAAAGGATTATTTAGTAGAAATTGAGCCTAATGGCAACCACATAAATGCCCATTCTTGCCAAAATATTAAATAATAAGCAGCTCTGAATTCTGAAGAAGATGACAAAGATTATGGTTTTCTTTTAATACTTGACTATAAGTGGCATAATAATTATAGCCATTAAAATGATCAGTTTGGTTAATGCAAAGGACTGGGTCTTATATTTTAATTTAATCAGCTTCCAAGCCTAGAACTTTATATACAGCTACTTATCTAGCTAGTAGAATTATCACTATTCGGGTTAAACAAAAAACAGTAGAAGCACCTTGTTATTATTATTATTGCAGTTCTTATTACTATCCTGCCTCAAGGATACTTGATACTTCATCCTCCTTGCTTTGAGCAGCAATCTAGTCTGTAGGGACATGGACTATTTCACCGTCTAAAGGGCATTTCCCACACCTAACACACCGCTAATAAAAGGAAGACCGAGTGCGCAGCATTATTTGCTGTAGTACATACACCAAGTGATTCTATTTATTATAGTAGGTTCTCAAGATAAGTAGCTTCAAAGGTAGAAATTCTAATCCATTAGCAGTTCATAAAATTAATTTGTTCTGATGAACAGAAGAAGAAGAAAATAATCACACTTTATTGCATTTAGCAAAACTAATGTCCTAATTATTTACTCATTTTCTACCCTTTTCTGTTCTGCACTGTGCTCTGGGAAGCTCTTTCATAAAGAAAGACACAGCCACCCAAGCTTCCTTGTTTTCTGGATTCTAATGGATTCAAAAGGGAAGGACCTGTAGGAGATCGGTAGGCAGTAGGATATGCAGTACAAGTCAGAATATTTTTCTTTACATTACTTTCCTGTTTCATCTTGGTTCTGGCAATGATTGCATTCCCCTAGAGGTCCATCGCTTAAACGTTGGCCTCTCTCCAGCTTTCTAGCTCTCACCTGACACTCATCATTTTTCCCTCCCCAGTCCTTTTGGGCCTAAGGGTATAATTGGCTTGCCATTATTGCTGGTCTCTGGGTAGCTCACCATCTTTGTTGTTTTGTCTAACCTTTACTATACCTCTGAAACGTGTATCCTTTAAACTTTTCTGATCTATATGCCTAAATAGTAAGTGATGTAATAAATGGTGCCAGAAATGCCCTGCAAAAACACATCCTCAAAATGGAGTTGAGGGCAGTGCAACAGTGGTTCAGTGGCAGAATTCCTTCCTGCCATTTCAGAGACCTGGGTTTGATTCCTGGAGCCTGCCCATGCCAAAAAAGACATGTCACTTTAAAAAAAATAGTCAAGAGGCTACTATGGAGGTCACTCTTATGCAAGCTTCAGGTAAACCTTGCTACTTATCATAACTTGCAAAATCTCAACCAAAACCATTCCAGCCAATCCTAAAGAACACCTAAGGCAATATATAAGATTCTACAAATGTTCCATGCACTAGGGAAACTTTCCAGAAATCTACACCCTCCAGATCGATCCCTGGACCAGATAAGTCCTGAAACCTAGAGGGTCCAGCCTCTCCTGAACATCAACTAATTCCATCTCCCTATCCAGATTATTGAAAGCCCTTCCAACATGAAAAATTTAGAATGGGCATAGCCCAAATACCCCTAAAGAGTGGGATAAAAAGATCAAAGGTGATGATGGAATTATACAGAGAAGGTAGGGTTTAAGAAACAAGTATGATTACTGAATCATTGTACTGATATTTCCTTTAGTCCCTGTTCTAGTTTGCCAGCTGCCAGAATGCAATATACCAGAAATAGTATGGCTTTAACAAAAAAGGAATTTAATAAGTTGCTAGTTTACCATTCTAAGGCTAAGAAAATGTCCCAATTAAAACAAGTCTATAGAAATGTCCAATCTAAGGCATCCAAGGAAAGATATCTTGGTTCAAGAAGGCCAATGAAGTTCAGGGTTTCTCTCTCAAGTGGAAAGGCACATGGCGAACACAGTCAGGTTTTCTCTCTCTCATCTGGAAAGGCACGTGATGGGCATGGTCAGGGTTTCTCTCTTGGCTGGAAGGGCACATGGCAAACATGGAGTCATCTGCTAGCTTTCTCTTCTGACTTCCTGTTTCAGGAAGCTCCCCGGGAGGCATTTTCCTTCATCTCCAAAGGTCACTGACTGGTGGACTCTCTTATGGCTATGTTGTTCTGCTCTGTTCTCTCTGAATCTTCAACTTTCCCCAGAATGTTTCCTCTTTTATAGGATTCCATTAAACTAATCAAGACCCACATAGAATGGGTGGAGTCACATCTCTATCTAATCAAGCTTGATACCTGCATTGATTGAATCATATCTCCATGGAGATAACTCAATCAAGTTTCCAGCCTATAGAGCTGAATAGGGATTAAGATAAATGGTTGTTCCCACAAGATTGTTTAGGATTAAATCATGGCTTTTCTAGGGTATATAAATTCTTTCAAGCCAGCACATTCAGTGTCTTAGAGCTGCTAAGAGTAAAACCTAAAATTTTGGAATTGTAACCCATCTAGACTCTGAAATCTGTTTTACAATCTAATTGTTCTGTGCTTTGAAAGTTATTGTTTTTTTAGTACATGTTATTTTCCACAAAAAAGGAAAAAAATGATCCTAAAAAAATATATATATTCCTTCTAGCCTCCAATGTTCTGGAGCAGGTAGGAGGAAAAATCTGAGATGTTGGTATGGTGGCTCATGACATACTCTGGGGTCTGTCCTTTAACTCCATGTTGAAGACTGCTTTGAAAACTATTGCTTTTTTTCTTTTTTTACTTTGTATGTATGTTATATTATACAATAAAAAAGTTTTAAAAAATGCATCCTCAAAATAGACCTCTGGGATTGAGTATTTCATATATTTGAAAAGCATGCAGGTAACCTGCAGGTTAATAGAACAGTGGAAACCCCAAGCATGCAGTGATATCTTGATTACTCATATTATCCCCAGTACTGGAATTAGATGAAATTGAGGAAAAAAACCTGTTCCTCAAGTTGCTTATCATAAACTGGATATTATTTGATTTTTCAAATGATCATGTTAGACATACGCAGCAGCATTTCATTATTAAGTGGAAATGGTATATTTGAAACTGGGCCCAAGCTAGTCTGGAAAGAACAAATAAATTACAGGAATAGGTGACACCAACTCCAATAGTATTTACTACTATTATTTTTTCTGCCTTAAAATGCTTCAGTCAGTACTCTAGTTTGTGAACCTAAAAAATACCTTGTATTAATTTGGAAGCTGTCAGAATGTGATATACCAGAACTGGAACAGTTTTTAAAAGTGGAAATTTAATACATTACAAGTTTACAGTTCTGAGCCTATAAAATTGTCCAAACTAAAGTATCCGGGGACAGATACCTTAATTCAAGGAAGGTCTTAGGGTCCAGAACACCTCTATCAGCTAAGTAGTCACATGGCTGGCATTTGCTGGTTCCTTGCTCCTGGGCTCCATTGCTTTCATCCTATATTCCTGTCGAGGTTCCTCATTTTGCTTCTCTAGGGATGGCTTTCATTGCTTGGCTTCCTTTGGCTCTTTCCAGGTTCTGGCTTGCTTAACATTTCATGTAACATGTGCTAGACTCCAGGCATCTCCAAATATCTGTGTCTCTGTTCTCTAAGTGTCCACATCTGTGTCAGCTCTGAGGCTTCTGTCATTTTTTTCTCTCTCCCAAATATTTCCTCTTTTAAAGGATTCCAGTAAGCTAATTAAGACCCACCTGGAATGGGTGGAGTCACATCTCCATCTAGTCAAGATGACACCCACAATTGGGTGTGTCACATTTCTGTGAAGATGATCCAATCAAGTTTCCAACCTACAGTGCTGAATCAGAATTAAAAGAAATGGCTGCTCTCAGAAGATTGAATCAGGATTAAAACATGTCTTTTCTGGAGTACATAACACCTTCAAACCAGTACATTTATTTAATTCAATGTTTCTCATGAAATGTTGCCTCTAATCAAATAAATCATTATGATGAAATAAATGCTTAATTAGCTTATGCCTACAGAATTCATGATAACAAGTTGAAGTGACCAACTAAATGTAATTTGTAATATCACCTGGACTATATTATGCTTTAAAAGTTAAAGCGAAGTCCTAGGGGATATAGTATATCATTTAAAATAATGATGGATATATGAGATTATCTCCTCACAAGCAGGAACATACTCTGTGCTGGAATCAAGGACTGGAGATAGGAGTGTCTTTTCTCACTAACACAACTCAGAACATCCATGAAGCTTTTATTTTACATTTCCTCATCCTTGGCTTTGGTGAGAGTATCTACACTTGAACTGTTTCCTCAATGGCACACATTCCATTTACCTAGAACCTCTTCCTCATTTAAGGTTTTACACATTATGTGTCAATGAATAAGCAGCAAACAAAAGGTTTACTACCTTGGCTGGAGTAACTGATCCTAATTGTTTTATTTATGCAAAGGGCAGGATAGATACCAAGTGTCAATTCAGAAGGATTATGCCACCCCATAAAATTTTCTGCCTTTTTCTTCCCTGCTTTTTCCCCCAGGGAGCTAACTCCCATGGGAACAGCTACTCTCCCTTTTTCTTTTTAGATTAAGTCAAACAAAGGCATTGGTAGATCAGTTGGTAGGAGGAAAGAGAGTTGAGCGTTGCGTCCTCTTCACCCATCCCTGTCTTGCCACCATTCTGACAGTGGTTACATTCTTCTGTGGGGTGCTTCTTTCCTACCTTCAAATCTCATTGAGCTCTACACTACCATTCCTTCTCCTTACACCTTTAAGCCTATGAAAGTAACAACTGCCTACTGCTACCAGTCACTGGGCTTCTCACCATCTCTTGTTCATTCTCTTAAACCTGCCCACACCTCTGATTATTATCCATCAAATTAATTTAAATGTATTAAATTTCCTTCTCTTAAACTGTTTTAGTCTTAACATCTGATTCATCCTGGACCCTGACTGGTCATGGTCTAATACTTTGGAAATGACTATCCCAGATAACAACTGGAAAAATGCATAATAATAAAGTCTTGGGAATAAAGAAGCATTCCTTCCAAAATAAAAGAAACCTGACCACATTTTATAGTTTTTCCATTAAGAATGTCTCATGATGTTTGCTTGCATTCTTTTGATTTTCTGGGATATCTATCATCTCACTATTTCTAAATATCTTACATATATTTCTAGAATCATGTTACTCTTACATGGGTTTAGAAAGCAAAACTAAATTCTATTCACATCGATTTGTTCCTCAAGTTCCTGGTTCTCTTCTGCTTTGGTTAATTGATAACCTTTGAATGATATAATTACTCTGTGTGTGCCAATAGAGTGAGACAAAGCAGGAAATCTATCTCCATAAATGTATTCTTTATGGAATACACTAATAATTACTGAAATAGGAAGAAAAGGATCTTAGGAAACATTTAGTTTCTAGATATGTTTCAATGATTTAATATTTGAGATTTATATTTATAGATATTATTAGAATTATATTTTAAATTTCATAACATATTGAAAAGTACAGTAGAAAACAGAATAAATTTGCACAATAGTATTTTGGAATATCACATACTGGTTAGAGGTGGATGTAAATGAAAATCCAAGGTTTCTGGTGTACAAATATGAAATATGGGAAGATTTATGAACAAACTTGAAGGAAAGAAAGCAACTCTGAATGTAGATGATCAGAGAATTTATAAGCTAAAAAAAAATAAGCTGTAATCCTCCATCCTCTAAAGTCAAGCAGCAGAAATTTAAAAGCATGAAATCTCCAAGCCAATTCAGGCAGAGGAGAATGAGGCAGGTCATGAGGTTGAAGAATTGTTTCAGATTGTCATTTCCCTGTTCATAAATCTCTGAAAACAGCCTGAAATTGATCTTGATATTGGTATCTGATGAGTGAAAATATTAGTGTGCTTAGCCAACACTAAGTTGACTAGAACCAGGCTAAGAAAATCTCACATGATGTCATCATTGCTTTGTTTCTCAAAGAGACTTCAAGGTCTACAGAAACTAAATATTAGGGATATGACTCCTGTACCCAAAACATAGAAGGCTACATCCATTACCCCCATTTGTAGATATATCTGTAATTTAAGAACATTGAGACCTAATTAATTTGCATCACTTTTTTAAGTTTGTGGAGAAACTAGAAAAATAAAAGTTGTTCAATAAGCAATTAGTTGTCAGTGATTCAGATGACATAACATCAGAGATACAGAAAAATCTAACTAATGGGGGATCTTTATGTTATATTATCAGTCCTCTGTTTGTTATAACCCTCACCTTCAAAAACAAACTATAATTTTACAAGCACAATTGAGCGCAATGCAACTAAGACATACAAATCATGTTCAACTCTCTAGTAAAGTCTGAATATTCTTTGTAATTATACCAAATGAAAAGTCACATATTTCTATGAAATTTCCTACTGATTTTCAGTTTGGTTCACCTCAAAAATGTCACTTCATTAATTTATATTACTCCCTGTATTTATATACTATAGTGGAAAAAGTTCAAATAAATCAAATAAAGATAGATGCTTATTTTCCATTCTGTTTGAGTTAATAATTTTATTGCATAATTGATTCTGCTACTGTGAAATGATTCCCCATAGACTGACAGTTTTTCATTTTTATATTGTGACCATTACTTCTTCAAGAATGTGCTTTGGTTGCTTAAAAAATTCTCCATTTCTTTCCTGACTCAATTTCTTTTCGTAAAATCTTCCCAAGCACAGAAACTGTTCACTGCTCACATCACTCATACTTGACTTTTCTCCTGGCTATACAAATATATTTCCTTAAGTTCATTTACTTTTTATTCTCAAGAAGCAATTTTCAAACCAAAAAAAAGTGGTTATTTTCAGGCTCTTGATTTTGGAATCCATCATTTTGACAGATTCTTTTTAAAACACAGTACTCCTTTCTCATTTAGGATTTTTAGGTGTCTAGGTATATTCCTTAATGATAAAATTATAATAAAGCATACAAAAAGTATGCTTCTGTGCTCAGACTTTGAAAAAATGTGTTATGTATGTTTCCCAGATCCTGCCAATCTGGAGATATCAATGTCAGCTACAAAGTAGCTCTTTTGTGAATCAATCTCACCCACTTTGTAGGAAAACCAAGTCCTTGAAGTGCCTCCAAAATAGTTCTGTCAATCTCCAGGGGTTAGGCTCCAATAATGAGTCTTTTAACACATGTAACTCTTATTTTAATACTTTCTTGCTCATTCTCAGGGTTATGAAATCCCTGATTTTTCCTGATACTAAAAGTAGAAAGTATGATGTCAAGATCTCCTGAAAGCAGTGTTAAGTTGAAGTTGCCATTGGCATCAACTTTGTCAGATTTGTAGATTCCCAAGTTTTAAAGTATTAGGAATTCCCAAGTTTTAAAATATTAAAGTATTTTAAAGTTATTGAAATAGAAGAAATATCAATAACCAATATTGGGAGTGCCAAAAATGTAGCCATAACTCTCATACCACTTCTGCTGCCAATGTATTGACCACCATCGTGTTGAACCCACTGCCATCTTGATTTCACTTTTCATCTTGGGCTAATGCTGCTCATACCTTGCACTAAATACAAATAGTTCCTTTGGGTTACAGATATTTTCTTTTTTTTTTTGTCATCATGGCAGTTTTAACACTGTACCCCCTCCCACTTTGGGTATAAATATACATAAGAAGAGATAATACGCATTCTAAAGTTCAGATTTTATAGCTTTTAGAATAACTCCAAACTTCTAATGCTTATGCAATTATGCAATTCTTGTAAAACAAAGTTGAGATCCTTCCTAGTACAGTCCTTCTTACACACGGAAGTAAATGTCTAGTGACACATCTCATCCACAGTTCCTGCTTACTACATTGAATGCAATTCTGACTCAATTTGGGAAATTGTCTCTCTCTATATATATATTTCCACAAACTACATGCTTTCCATTCTTCACCCTTGACACATACCAAATTGTACCATTTTTCTAACAAGGGTTTTGATCTTGGGATTTGTTACACCTGAAGCTGCATGGAAAGACAATATAATTAATCCTTGAAAGAGAATGGATTTGTCATGAACTGCAAATATATCATTCCAAAACTTCTTTCATTAAATGTCTGTGCACTTAGAATATTAAGTACAAATTACTTACTCTATCCTTTACAGAACTAGGCCCTTATGTTAAGTTGTATCATTGAGGACCCTAATATGGAATCTTATTATTATCTATGACTGAGTTTACACAAATCTTCCCCCACTGCCTGAAAATAACTAAAGAAAATAGTGGGTCACTAGTACAATTAATTGGTGAGTTTAGTCCATTAACATTCAAAGCTTTTAGTGTAAAGGCATTTCTTGAATCTACCATTCTATCCTTTGGTTTTTATTTATCAGATCTATCTATCTATCTATCTATCTATCTATCTATCTATCTATCTATCTATCTATCTATCTATATTATTTCCCACCTTTTTCTTTTTATCTTTATGTTACCCTTACTGGTACTCTTCTATTCTGTGCTATCTTTCAGACCTCCCTCTCCTGTTCTTTTTCAATTGGCAGAACTCCCTTTAGTATTTCTTGTAGGGCCAGTCTCTTACTGACCAATTCTTTTAGGATTCATTTGTCTATAAAAACTTCAATCTCTCCCTCACTTTTGAATGACACTTTGGCAGGTGCAGAATTCTTAGCTAGAAGTCTTTCTCTTTCAGAATCTTAAATATATCATACCACTGCCTTCTTGCCTCCATGATACCAGTTGAGTCTGAACTTAGTCTTATGTGGCTTCCTTTGTATGTAGAAAATTGCTTTTCCTCTTGCCACTTTCAGGATTTTCTGCCTCTATTCAACATTTTGCAGACTGGCTAGTATATGTTTTGGGAAGACCTATTTGGATTTATTTGATTTGGAGTTCATTGAGCTTCTTTAACTTGTATATTTATGTCCCTTATAAGGGTTGGAAAATTTTCCCCCATTATATCCTCACCTAATCTTCCTAGCCCTTTACTCATCTCTTCTCCTTCTGGGACACCAGTGGTTCTTATATTTGTGTGCTTTGTTTTGTCTATCATTTCCCTGAGATCCAATTCAAATTTTTCCATCTTTTTTGCTATTTGCTATTTTGAGTGTTCAAAATCATTTGTCCTGCCCTCTAGTTCACTTGTTCTTTCTTCTCCCTCTTCAGATTTGGTGTTGTGTGCCTCTACTATGTTTTCATTTGTTCCACAGCATCTTAATCTCTGTAATATCTGCTGTTCATCTATTTATCCTTTGAAATTTCTCTTTATGTTCTTCTAGTGTCTTCTAGATCTCCTTTATGTCATTAGCCATTCCCATTTATTTTATTTGTTAGAGTTAAATGAACATCTTTCATTAGTTGTTTCAGTGTCTGTGCTTCCTCTGGTATTTTCAATTGGCCCTTAGGTTGGGCCATATCTGTCTGCATTGTGATATGCTTAGGGATCTTCTGTTGCTTTCACGGCATGTAAATATCTTGATTGATTGACTTTGGAAGTTGATTTCCTTCAGTAGTCTAAAGCCTTGTATTTGTAGGATGGATTTGAAGCAGAATGCAGGGCACGGGGGGCACAACGGTGTAGTGACGTGTTGCAGGGCAGGTGTGGGCGTAGGTGGGGGATGCTACCCTGGTGCTGTGAGCGTAGGCGCTGAGTGGCAGGGGCAGGATGTAGCTGTGTGCTTGCAAGGGTCCGGGGGACAGGACCCCTGTGCACACTGGTCTAGGGTGCAGGGCCCTTTGTGCGCATATGCAGG